>OW119926.1:95580537-95873037 GCA_933210815.1 Meta bourneti
TTTACTTTTCATGACAAATGAAAGGTGCATATCAGAAATAAACGGTTTGGGGCATGTTTCTAGTTGGCTTCTGCACATGTGAGTAGCACCCACGAACTTTTTCTCCCACCAAAGATCCCTCTTGGTTGGAGAAACACCGTTGTATGTATGTCTCGTCTAGCAGTATGCAATTCTCGTTTGTCATCGTGTCTATTCTATCAATAGCTGTGTATGACACTTTGCTGTTTCTTGAGTGTCCATTGATTACTTTGAATACAAAAATCCCTGGAAGAGCGCCCTCTAATAAGATAAGATTTTTTGATTGATTGAATATATAATTATTCACAAAGTGAATCTTGGCCATGTGATTCTGTTAGACCAATCTCTAATATTTCTAGGATGTGGTATGATTTCAACTTTGTAGGCTTATACCCCAGAGCTTTGTTCTACATACTATGTAATCAATATAGCACTTAGGGGTTCTCTCAGAGGATCTAACTGTTCTTTGTGAAATACCCTTTTCTTCAAAATTTTATAAGAAAATGGATACTATACTTTATAAACACAGGACTACCACAGCCAAGACACTTGTTAAATAGCAGCTTTAGTAGCATAAATTCTTGAAAATAGGAACAAAATAAGTCCAACTTCTTTTAAAACTTAGTTGACCCCAGCAGTTACATTCTTGGCAGTCTTCAAAAAATGCTTTGTGGAGTAGAAGTAGAAAAAAGCATTTCATGTAGCTTAGTTAACATTTGAAACATTTAACAGAAAAATACCATTCACTCTGCTACACGCAGGCCTCGAAGCAATCAGAATGTTTATATTTACCAAACGTTTTTGATACCATTAGAGTGCAGCAGGTCAGTCATAAAAACATTTTTACCAATGATAAAAGAGAAGGCATGAATTAGACTAAAACAAGGATTTATTCTATTGGTTAAAAATTGAGGAGGAAAGGTTTAATGTTTCTTGGCCGTAGGTGAATTTTCAAAAAAAGTCACCAACATTTTCAAAAAGTCAAAAAAACTTTGAAAATAGGAGCTTTTGAGACAACCTTACTTAAAAAGATACCCCCAGTCGCCAAGGTTGAAAAATAGTAACAAAAGTCGCCGTTTAGTTGCATTAGGCAGCCCTGCAACCATCTAAGTGTAAATGAAACAAATGAATAATTATTCAACAGAAAACACAAAAAAATATGACACTAGGTGAAATATGACACATGGTAACTAAAATGAATACCTGCATACTTTACAGGATGACAATCAATCAATTTTGGCTCAGCAACGAAAGAGTTTTCCCACACAACATCCACTAAATTTGTACTAACTGGTTCCAGGCTGTGTCCCACGCACTTTAACTCGTCAGACAATGTCTTCCATGAATCTAAAAAAGACAATCAAATGAAATTTCCTTTATATGAACATGAATATATGGAGTTAAACCTCCATAATCTCTACAGTAAGGGTACACAGCATACGGCTCACGAAGGTCTTACATCCTGGATTTAACTGGAGAAAATTATTTTTATTTAATCTTTTAAACAATTTAGTGGGAAATTTTTCTTAAAGGCAGACAAAAGAATGTTGTTGAAAAGAAGTAAAGAAACAGTTGAAGTAAACAAAAGTTGAAGAAAAGAAAAAGGTGTTGGCGTAACACATTTTGACGAAGGTACCGTTGGTGGAGAGCTGGAAGTAGAGGCATCTTTTTCAGGTGTCTTACTTGACATTTCAGATGTTTCATCGGTTAAGAAACATGGTTTTAATCTATCGATGGCGATTGTCTTTGTGAGACCTTTGATGTTGACATCAAAATATTTGTCAAATCGCTTGAGTACTTGGTATGGATCTTCATACGGTGGTTGAAGAGAAGATCGGATCAAGTCTGTGTGAACAAAGACACGTGTACATGATTTCAGGTCTCAAAAAACAAAAACTTTCTTGTTCATATGACACATTGGAGGTACAGGATGCATGTTTTCATAGGTGCTTCGTAACTGTTTTACGAATTCTGATTGAGGTATGTTCTTGCATTCCCGCAAAAATTATCCAGGTAAACGAATATTTTCACCATACACTAATTCAGCTGGTGTTGCTCAAATTAAAACTTCATAACTAGCAGGGTTGCCAGGTAGCCACAAAGGTGTCAATTGAGTTCCAAGATGCAGGCAGGCCTTCACATGTCTGAGAAAGTCAAGTTTCTTTCTTAGGTCTAGAGACCAGCAGGACTTGGTTCAGGGACTGTCTGTCTATCAGTAAAACTGTTTCACACAGTCTAATTACTATAGAAACAGGTCTCGTATATATACAGAGGGGATATGAGTCAGAACAGGTTTTGGTGTTAGGTAGTTTGATGATTGTAAGTGCATGCAAGAGCACTCTGAATTTAATTTTTATCGCACACTTGCAACTGCTACTAGCATACTTGTAAACGTTGTCGCGTCTTGATATTATATTTATTATGCACATGCAAACTATCATATTAGTGGATGAATTTTTTAATTATGCATTTGCAAACTGTAACTATGATATGGAATATGATGAAAAATTAATTTTGGATGGAGGTAGTTGAATGAACGTCGCACTAGAGCAACGCATGGGCTATTGGCGATGGTCCAGGATTAATACCGAAGGCAAAGCTTTGAGGACGACACTACCTAATTTTTAATCACAAGTTCATTTCCGAATTCGAGAGAATTGGAAGAGTGTTAAAGAGTAGATCCATATTCTTTGAAGTTTTCTATTGTCCTTAGTTTATTAAACCTCCAAACGGAATGCCTGAATGCATCTCAGGAATTCAGTTTCAATATAGTCCAGAAAAATTGCCACTGTAAGTGGCAGCCCTAAATATTCAGACATATCACCCTGACCCCAGAAACATGCATCTCGATCTTCAAAATATTTCAGGTCGGCCACACACCACAGAGAAACCCATCTGAACCGCACATGGGCATGTCGCTTGAAGGGTTAATAAATGTCCCAATTTTTCTAACAAACATTCGTCTCCACGTATGTAAATGAAAAGCTTATTTACAACTATTTAATACAATCTTTCTGATACTCTGATCATCCAAAACTGACCAGTCATCTCCAAGTGAATTAAAGTGAAATTTTGGGAGATAGTGCTGTGAACTGACTCAGATCACACCACTTATGTCAAACATTAATATTTATGAATAACTTTAATGTATTAGGAAACATAGAAGGGTAAATTTTTGAAAGATTAAAAAGAGATATTGAAATTAGCAAATTTAATCGCATGATAAAGTAAATAGAACAGCACATCAAATGCCATGTTTTAAGGAATGTTTTCCCATCTGGTTCTGGAGTTGTTTAGATTTGTTTGATTTGAACCCATAACCAGTGAAGTGAAATTTTTTGGTCCTAGATAAATAAGGTCATGGGATCCTACTAACACCATATTATAAATTTTTGTATAAAATTAATCAAAAATCAGAAAAATTTCAGAATTTTTTTGTATTATATATTTATCACATTTGCATTATATATTTATCACATATGAATAAAATATATAGAATTTCTTTTGTTATTTTATATAAAGCTATTGATTAAGTACTTGTTTTTGAGAAAAAATGTCACCAATAGAAAATAAAATAAAAAGAACTTGTGCCAAAAATTCTTGAAAAAATTCCTCCTTCTCATTAATATTTAACTGGCAAAAAGGACTTATTTGTGAAAAAATGTTATTTGTAAGTAAATAGTAAAAAATGAGACAAGACCTGAAAATATACATAAATTGGCAGTCCTAATATTAATGCTTATTTTTTAAATTTTCTCTGAACATTGATTCGAAGTTATATTCCAAGCATATAACAAAACAAACAAGAAAATGAAGCTTTTCTCTATGAACAGCATAGTATAAGTGTAATAGCATTCCCTCAGAACACACCAATTGAGTGGAATTTTAAGCCTGCAATAAAAAATTCATCATTGCAATCATAATCATAAAAATAGCTTTCTCTCTTTCAAATCCATATCTTATTTTGTTAACATACTCACTCAATTATCAGATGAGTGAATTAACTTTTACATTCCAAATTTCAATTCAATAAATACCGAATAGTTATGCTAGCAGTGTAAAGAATTTCAAGGGATCAATGCAGAAAATTTCCCAATAAAATTTAAAAATAAATTCACATATTACTCAAAACAAAATGAAAATATTAAAATTGCTAACCTTTTAGTTGTGACTAGATATCTTTTTTTCATGAAGCAACTACAATACTAAATTACCAGAACATCTTAAAAAAGAATGTAAGTTTCTACAATTTTAATAATTTGGTGAGTTTATTTCAAGCATCTTCACCCATCGAATGAAGAACAGGTCAAAATTGGCAACATGCAATTTGTAGTCACATGGAATGTTTAAAACAACCCAAGCTGATGAACAGGCTTGTGAATAACACCTGTTGATCGATGGCTCAAGAGGGAAATACATACTTATCTGTACTTCCATTCAACAAATACTGTTATTTAGTGTCTTCAAAGGGAGGATGATTTTCAGTATAATTTTGGGGGTGAACTGAGTGCAATCATTCTTTGCTTATTTGAATAAAATAACATGCACATAAATAACATCTTGTTCATAGTTATTTCATTTTCAAAATTAATAAACTTAATACAGAAAGGAAAATGAAATTTAAATATTGATTTAAATCAATGATATTTCAATAAAAATCACTTGATTTAAATCGGCATACCCTGGCAGAAACTGTTGCCATAATGAAATTAACAGGTGCAAAATATGACTGACAGCTAATTTGAACCTGGGATTAACATTTTCATATGCTATGTGGAATAAACTTTTTAATTTTGTTTATAAAATTTATGCGACTTTAAGAACTTTTTCTCAAAAATTAAAAATTCATGTTATTTTAATTTAGAGTCGTATTTGATATTATACGGGATACACTCAGATATAAATTGTTAGAAATTATAATAGATAAGAAAATTTGCAACTCACTAAAAGACAAAAGGAAAGGGTCAGCCCCAACTCGACTTCCAGGTGCTAAAACCTGGAACAAAAAACACCACAAAAAATTACTGTAAGAAAGCAAGAACATTTGAATAAAGTAAACTTACATATTTGAGGGATAAAATATCCATTTTAAACAAAACAATAAACAAAACAAAAGATTTAATAAAAATTAAGCAATATTCTGAACTATTTCTTTCTCATCGGAATCAGGTTATTTATGTTGAATGAACAAATAAATGTTTAAAACTAAATGAGTAAATTTAAACAATCAGAATGTTTAACAACCAATAAATTAAAATAAAGAATCCATATTTTTACATAAAAATGGGTAAAAAAAGCTTTCATTTATGTCTTGTTGCTTTTGAATATTCATGCTTTTTCCGTCATGAAAATAATTAGTTTACTATTTTAATAATTATTCTATATAAATATTGGGTTGGTGCAAATGAAATTTCTGATGAGAAATAGCTTTGGGAATGATCCCCATACAGCTAAAAGTAATTGCCTACAAGCCTCCTGCATCTTACGTCACAGAGCTACTATAAATAGCTATCACATATGTGAAGTACAAATTCCAGATTTAATTTGTTTGGGCGTAAGGTGCTTCCAAATTCGACATGGAAAACTCAGATTTGAGAGTAATCTTCCTTTACGAATTTAAGCTGAGACATTCTGCTGCAGTTGCTGCTTGAAATATCAACACAGCATTCAGGGAGAATACAGCCAATGAACAAACCATTCGGCCATGGTTTGAGAAGTTTCGAAGTGGAGATATGGACCTCAAAAACGAACCACGTGGTCACAGAGAAGTTGCAGTTTCTGACGATGTTCTGCTTAGTGAAGTTGAACCACGGAAAACATTTCATGAGACAGCGGCTGAGCTAGGTGTCCACCACACTACAATTGTTCACTGTCTGGTTGCACTGGGTAAGGTCAAAAAGATTGATTCTTGGGTGCCTCATGAATTGACAATTGCCAACAAGATGAGACGTTTGGAAGTCTGCATTGCTCCTTTCCAGGAATGAAAGGAAACCTCTACTGCAGCGAATCGCTACATGCAACGAGAAATGGGTACTTTATGACAATCAGAAATTATCTGCACAATGGTTGAACAAAGCACAGCCTCCTGGACACCATCCCAAGCCACCCTTACATCCCAGGAAGGATATGCTTCTTGTATGGTGGTCTACAGCTGGAATAATTCATTGCAGTTTCCTGCCAAGTGACCAAACCATCACTTCAGAACGATATTGTGATGAATTACGACAGATGCACCAGAAATTGAAGGTGAAACAATCGGCTTTGGTAAACAGGCATGGCGTTCTCCTTTTGCAAGATAACGCCCGTCCTCATGTCATACAATGGACAATGTTGACACTATGTGAGTTGGGCTATGAAGCGATGCCTCATCCTCCTATTCTCCTGACTTGTCACCTACAGATTTTGATCTGTTTCGTCACCTGGATAGCTTTCTGTCTGGCAAACGGTTCTTCCAAGATACGGAGGTTCACAGTGCAGTTAATGACTTCTTTGCATCAAAGCCACAAGACTTTCTTCGTTCCGGGATCATGGCCTTGTCAGATAAGTGGCAACAGTGTGTTGATTCAGGGGGAGATTATTTCAAGTAGGTCAGGTACTGTATTTTTCAATTATCGCCATCAAAGTATGGTCATTTTCCGGACATTTCATTCACACTGATCCAATAATAATCAAATATGCATTATGGAAATCAGAAATATTTGCAATAGATAATCAAATCTGCATGCAATTGTCAAGACAACTGCTAATTTTGAACCCTGTTAATAAGCTTTAGAACAATTAATTATATGCTATATGAAGTAGTAATTACTAAATGTTGCTTACTTTACTAAGCCATTGCCCATAGGTAGGTGTTCCAGGAACATCTATACAGAAAAAGTATAATTTCAAAATTCATATTTTTCACAGCATTAACATGCATAACACTTAAGGTAACTGAAGCAATATTTTATTCTATTAATTTAAAATAAGGGACTTTTTAGGACATGTAACAAATTTGCAATGACTTTTAGATAGGATGAAGTAAATAAACATGAAATCTGTTTAGATGTTCATAAAACATGAGTGTGTAGATTAGTCAAATAATAAATAGGATCTGATATTAAAATAATGTACTTTTACATGAAACGATACTAAAATTAACACCCTAAAATATACTCCACACATAAGTCCCTTTACATCCCAGAATAACTCCCCTTTTTTCTCCCACTAGTCTTTTTTCATTGCTATAGTTATCTGGTCTCTAATACATCTTGCCACCACTTCCGCCTTTTGAACTTTCCCACCTTGCTAACCATGGATTCAAACAGGCATGCTCATTCAAACTGTTTCTTCCTTTCATTGATGCATTCCACCACAATACTTGAGATGCATGTGAAACTTAAAAGAAACTGCCTTTTCTGCCGTTACACTTTCTTAACCCTCCTGATGGTTGTCTTGAGATGTCATTACAAAACTGACCAGATCTTGATGGTCGAAATAGCTTGTCATTAAAAGAAAACTGACCAAATCTTGCTCTTATCATCAAAAAATCATCATTATCTTGATGACGAGATATCTCGTGAGTAACAAAATTAGATCTCGATGGACGAGATATCTCATCGAAACCACTTGGTGGGTTTATAGGTGCACTAATCCAAAAATTATCCTCTAAATCCTTACCCAGCATATTAATTTTTAGCTTCTCATTCTTTCACGAACCCCTTAGAACAAAGAGCTCAGAGCTGTTCCAAACACTAGTGAAGGTTCAAATCAAAATGTTGTTTATCTGGAATTACCTCTGCCTTGATGTTCAACCTGTGAACTCGCAATACAGCCAACACTACACTCATTTCCAATGGAATCATTGCTTACACCACTCCTGCCATACATGTCACATTGATTTCTGTTGATGACATATGTGTCATTAAAATGAACAATCATGGTTAAGACTTAAAAAATCTTATTTATATAGATACACTATGGCAATATAATGAACTATAACATATATTGCTGGTAGTGGACTCAGGATTGGTTGGTTTGGGGGGTTATGGCGCAAGGGCCATATTTGGCCATGCTGCACCAGACATGCCATACAATATCAAGTGGACTCAGGAATTAGATGTTCAAGCTGCAGAGATCAATGAAGAGAGATAAAAGGATTTAAAGATAAAAGGTTCTCCAGGATTTCAACACGAGTCATCATTTTGGTGTCTGATAGGATCAAAAAGTGCGTTTGAATAACTTTTCAATCAGGAAAATAAATGCAAATATGGCAGGCTTAAACATGAGAGTAAGACTAAACCAATTCCGCTTTTGAAAGAGATGACAGTGTATTCCACATCACATAAACGAATAAAGAAGCACTATTAAATTAATTGTGGGGTATCACAGCCAAAGCATTTGTGAAATAGTTGCATTAGTAGCATACATTTTTTAAATAGCAAAAAGTTTCCTTTTAAACTCTATTTTAGTTGCTCAGATACAAAATGAATTGTCTAAAGCACAAAATGTGCTAATTAAGTATGAAACAGACATTGCAGATTTTGCCAAGAAATTTAAATTGAAAAATAAAAATAATAAATATTTTCTTAATAAGGTTTTCATGACAGTGTAGCACACACAACCACAGATCCCGATATTTTTCTTTAAGGTTGCCATAGATTGGCACCAAAACGTCAAAAAACTTGGAAAATTTTCTCATAAGAAAAATATTTTTCCTGTTTGCTCATAGCTTCAAAAAATGGGGGACTAAATTTTCATTGACCTTTGATGAATTTTCAAAAAACGTGCCAAAATTTTTAAATTAGTAGCTTTTGATTAACCGGTTTTGCTTAAAAAGATTCCCTTGTCACCAAGGTAGAAAAATAGTAGCAAAAAGTCACCCGTAGCAACCCTGAAACACACTTGGTTTGTTATAGTAGAGTCACTTTTTGCTGAATGAAAGCTAATTAGACAGGGAAATGAAATCTGGTGTTGAAAAGACACCAATGAACATTCTAGTTTAATTTAGCTGTAGAATTTTTCAAAATTGAATTATGCAAGAAAAATTTCTTGTGTGCTCAACAAATAAAATGTTTAAAAGTCACAAGAAACTCAAAATCTGACAAAAAATGCAAAAGGGAGAAAGTAACAAACAAGTTCCAATGTCGAAAAGACACCAACAAATGATTTAGTGTTGAACATTCCATATTTTATGAAAGTATTTGTTAAATAGAAGTTTGGCACATAGAAATTCAACAGTATTTTTGATTATTTGTACAGATTAAAGTTTAGCTGAGTTAAGTAAACAAACTTTTAAAAAATGTTTTGCATACAATCTTTCATCAGGATCCAATTTTCATCCAGCTCTTGTGCAGCTTGAAGGAAGTACCTTCCATCAGTCCATAAGGCAGCATGTTCTTCAGTAACAATGGCAGTACCTTTATGAGTAAGAAATATTTTTACCACAAAAATGAAAAATTGAAACACATTCTTCATTTGAATTAGTGTACAGAGTCCATTTAGCCTTCATGACTATGACAACATTTTTGCTACAGCAATTTGAAGTAACAGTTTTGTCAGAAAAAATCATTAAACAATTTTAGTTCCAATATTGGGATATTTAATAATGCTACAGCAAAATTACATCTGCAAATGTTTGGTTTTCCACTAAGAGTTCTGATAAACAAAATATAAGGTTGTCTACTTTCCTTTCAAAGTGGGACATTTTAAAAGAACTTACCATACTTTTTATTTAAATTCGGACATTTTCACTAGGCTTACCATACTTTTAATTCACAAACTTAGACATTTTTACAAGGCTTTTCTTATTTTTATTCAAATCAGGACATTTTTAAAAGGCTTACCATACTTTTTACTGAACAAATTTGAGGGAAAATAGACAAATTTCATACTGATCAGGACCATTCTCAATGAATTAACCAAAAGTCATGACAAATCGTCTTCATATAACTTACCAACACTTCCAGTGAATCCACTAAGAAATTCACGTCTTTGATCTTTGGGTGCAATGTATTCACTCTAGGGGAATAAAGAATGACTAGATTTAGCTACACAATAAGTAACAGTATACCTTTTAAACTACAAAAGAAAAAAAATGCAAGCATATACTGAAAGATTCCATGAATATACAATTATTTTTGAGCTGTGAGGCTGTTATCAAAACTCAGTAGCATAGCCTTACATTAATAACTGAGGATGCCGAGATTGGATTGCATGAAACAAATCTTATGCTTAGCTTCATAAAACCTTATAAATCAACTTCATTCACTGTTGTTTCTATTCAAAGACAATATAATACAAATGTTCCTAGCCCTAAGTTAAAACGAAGCTCAAAAGATGGAATTGCCTTTGGTCTTGTCAACTCTATATGGATGATCCAAATGCTGTCTTAAGGCAATCTTAGAAAGGCAGGAAAATGAGAAGGATAGACCATGCACAGGTCCAACTGTGTATATTATCTTAACTGGATGCGAGGGTGCACACAGGATATAAATGCAGCGGATTACATTTTATCCAAGCTCTTTGTTTAGGAGTTATTTTAAAATTTCTTTGAAATATAGTTTTAGTGTATTAACCCCTTCCGGTAAAATGACGAGTCTAGGTCGTCATTGGTTTTTCATGCCATACCGCACAATGACGAGCTACACTCGTCATGTGACTAAAGTTACTGTTGAATATGATCCAAATCAATAATATAATTTTAATTAAATCGTACCGGAAGGGGTTAATCAGTATGTTATCAAGAGACTAATTTCAGGGAGTGTTACCTACAGAATATTTTTATAGTGCATGACCTAGAGACTAGTTTTAAAGTGACTACTCTAAGAAGAGTAGCTGTATTGGAGTGAAAAGGTACCAATGTTTATGATGGCGATGAAAAATAATAACCTTTACGATACGGCGCCCAAATTTCGTTACCCGTGTCTGAGCAGATTTCTCTTGATTTCCTTCCCCCTACAGAACTTGTGAGAGTCGTGAATGACTTTTACGACTGACCACCTAGCATGCTAAATAGAACATTTTTGTTAATGGGCTGAAAGCAATAAATAAATATTGGTTGACTGTAAGAAAATATCTAAACACCTTTACACATGATTTAACCCTTCTAGTGGTTGCTGGGATACGGCTGTCCTAACAATATTATCCCATCCCAGTGGTATCTCATTATTAGCAAAACTGACGAGATCAAGATCTCGTCAGTTTTGCGCATTGGTCTTTTCACTCCAATACAGCTTCTCCAAGACTGGACGTCTCCTTGTAAATGGTGCAACCTTGGTGTGAGTTCAATTTACTGTCACCAAGCCAATGCAAAATGATAATGGTTAATATTGCTGACAAGATGCCAATGTGAACATTGGTATCATGGGGCTCTTCCTGAAGATGTTAATAAAGATGACATGATGCCAGGTTGCGTAATGGCACAAGGGCCAAGTTGCATGTCAAGTAAAAGGACATACATACACAAGGAAAGTTTTACTGACACAGAAGAGAGAAATAATGTAATGAACACAACACCCGCCATTGTGCCTTGTTGGAAGAGCAATGAATTAGCAACCAGAGGGTTGAGTTTGAAACTCAGTCCAGTCATAGATAGTACTGTATGTAGGGGCTGGTGAACAGTAAATCTTTCATGACCTCAAATGTCCCCAAGTTAGTTTGGTGTGGAAGTTGGGAGAGTGGAGTGCCAGCTCAAGTGTTCTCGTCATTTGACCATAGTTCAAAATTATGAGGCACTGTTCTTGGATCTTTTCCTTCAGGATTGATCCCAAGACTGTCACCCATATCCTGTTGTGTTGCTGCAAAGCGATGTGAATTAACTACCTACCTTCCTACATTGTGCCAGAAAAAAAAACTTGGCTCGAGCTAGTGAGATAGTTAAGGTAACTTAAAGCAAATTCATTAGTCTCTTTCCAAAAATTTTCGTTTCTTTTCCTCGGAATGTTTGTCCAACATCAAACTACTTTTGCAGTTCAATGTTTGAAAAAAAATCTAAAATACAATAGCTGTGAATAGGTTTTCACGAAAAAGAAATTTAGGTCAGACTCAAGAACACGATTCCATCGCCAATTGGAAACAATTTTGCATCGCCTACGGCGATGAAAATTCTAATCGCCAATTTGGAGCTATACCAGTACCGTGTTCTTGAGTTTTACATTTTAGTGAGCACACAAAAGAGTGAACTTACTTGATGTGCATCACATGATGGTATCATATAGGCATGCAAATGTTGTGTTACGTAATTTGTATTTCTCATCACATCTCTTAACTTTTTAAGAATAGCAGTTGTGCGCTTAGGAGCCATAAGTGGATGTTTCAAATAATCAACCTTTAATGATCTAAGAAAAAATTGCTTTAAGTTTCAATGCTGTTTTTATCACCACCTCGAACGTCAAATTGCTTTAAAGATTTCCTTTTATTATCTTATCAGCCATTCAATTACTTTATCTTGCACTTAATT
Organism: Meta bourneti; assembly: GCA_933210815.1. NCBI lineage: Eukaryota > Metazoa > Arthropoda > Arachnida > Araneae > Tetragnathidae > Meta > Meta bourneti. The sequence continues at coordinate 95,592,995 of OW119926.1, forward strand.
TGATTACACTGTCTTAGGCTCACTAAATACCTATTTATTTGTTTGTTTTTTATTGGAATTGTTGTGTCTTTTCAGCTTTTGTTTTAAACCAATTTAAAAGTTCGATAAATTTGCAATTTACTTTTTTGAAATTAAATTATGATTATCAAAACTGAATTTCAAATTTTTAACTAATGTTTGTGTATTTTGATGTTGCCAGATTCTGTAATAAATTTTTTAAATATTTTTCAGTAGTTAGTTCCGTTCATTGGTTCTTTCTCTTCGGATTTGATCCCGGACCGTCGCCAATAGCTGGTTGTGTTGCTCCAGTGTGATATTAATTAAAATACCTACCTACCAGTTTATTGGTATGGTATTTTAATTAACGTAGTAGTGGAGCAACACAACGGGCTAGTTAGTTCATTCGTTAGCTGTTGAATTTTCGTCACTCTGAAGCAAGATATTGGGCTATTGGCGACGGCCCGGGATCAATTCCGAAAAGAAGTATCCGAGGACACCTGGGGCCGCGGCGGCCCTGTTGGAAGAGTAACGGATTCCGAAACAAGAGGGTTGCGAGTTCAAATCCAGCCAAAGACCGTCGTGTACAAAGGGAGCTGGTGCACGTTAAATCTGTGGTGGCCTCAAATGTCCTCACGTTGGCGTGGTGTTGACTCGTCATCTGACCGTGGTTTGAAATTGTGGTGTTCTCGTATCTTTCCCTTTGGGATGGATCCCGGACCGTCACCAATAGCTCGTTGTGTTGCTCCAGTGGGACGCTAATTAAAATACCTACCACACGTTAAATACCTACCTACCAATCCATCATTCTACCAGTTGGGCTTCCGAAACCCTTCAACGCACTGAAGCAACACAGCGGGCTATTGGCTAAGATCATTCTCAAAGTGAATAGCCATTGCCTTTGGGAATGATCGGAAGACAACACTTTGTAATTTTGAACGGTCAGATGGCGAGTTCAAAACCTGAGCTGGTACCCAACTCTCCAGAAATTAACACGAGGACATTTGAAACTGAGATTTAATGCGCAAGAGCTCAGATACACATGAGAAGTTCATAGTTGGATCGAGTTTGGAACTCGTACCATAGTTGGTAGTCAAGGATTGTAAACCGAGGGTTGAGTTCGAAACTCGATACAAAGACCGTTGTGTACGTGGGGGCTGATGTAGATTGAATACGTTGTGACCTCAAATGTCCTCACGTTGACGTAGTGTGCCAATTCAGTTGTTGACTCGGTATCTGATAGTGGTTCGGAATTACTTGTTGTGGTCCTTTGATCTTTCTCTTCCAGATTGATCCCGGACCGTCACCAATAGCTTGTCGTGTAACTCCAGTGAAACGTTTCAATTACCTTCCAACTAACCACCAGAAGACGGAGTTTACTTCTTGACAGGGATTTTCAGTGTTCACAAGCAAACCAAATGGTCTACGATTTTACTTCCTTTCCATCAGGGTTTCCCTAGTGTTGTTACTCATCGTTTGATCTAATTGGTGTCACCAATTAACTATCATCCATTTGAAATTTTTATTAGCGAAGTGCTGAAATCGTATTTGAAAACAAGTCAGATCTCATAACCCAAATATATACTTACAAGAAGCATGTACCACCACACTCCCACAATCTATATTTAGCTTGACAAAAAATGCCTGTCTTTATGCAATGTCCTGTCATATATCTCAAACATTTCCCTCTATATAGATAAAGATTGACAAAATTGGAGTTATGGCTGTTTACCCTTAAGGCACAAATATATTCAACAGACAAGCTATTGTCCAAACCTGCTGCCACACTAGCCTCCACGAAAACGATGCGAAACCAGAAACCCTCCTTTGCAAAAATCACCTATTTGCCCTATATATTTAACCAGACAAAACGTCAATAGCATAAGTCCCCATCAGAACTACTTTCATCTGTCAAACACCAGGCATTCCACCACCACATCCATAGCAGGATCTTAGCAATTGTCCAGAGGCTAATGAAAGTATGTCTGCACACCATGATCAGCTCAAAGTGCTTTAATCACAATTCAAATTGTTTAGAATTGGAAGATTAATTTGTATCAATAAGAAATATGGTATACTTTTAAGAAACAGCAATACTAGTGAAAATGGATGTGGTCATCGTGGGGAAAGGCCCATGGAGTAAGGAAACAGGATGCAACCATTGGACGGCCAATGAATGTATGTGCACAATAATTTTAGGATGTGGGATGACTGGATTAAAAGCTTTTTCCGCAAACAAATTTTGGTCAGCCCAAAATAGATTTGCGATGTTACGAATTAAAGAACATTTATATATAAACAGCAGACTAATAAGAGAAAAACATACAAGCTTTGATTTTGTGCATTCATTTTAACAGCAGCAAAACAAATGCACATTTAATAAGAATAGCATTGTACAAAATATATACATAACACACATGTAGTTTTAAATGGAAACTACACACAATGTTAAATTATTTAGATTCCACATATTTTCAAGATTCCAATTGATTGCTGTGTAAAGTTTACTTAGAGTGTACTTTTGGTGTGATGAACCTTCACTTTTCTAGTATGGAAGAGACACAAAACGAATAGTATAACATTAAACTATTTAACTATATTGAACTAAAAGTTCATTCCATGAAATTTCCACTTATCTTTTGCTTTTCTTAAATTTTTATTTTAATTTTGTTTTATTAAATGCATATTATTTTGATACATTTTCAATTGCTTATACTTTAAATAAATAAGTTATATAAAATTTGTATCTAAAACTGTAGAGAAATAAAATTTATAAAACCTACGATATATACAGAAAAATATTTCCCTTCTTTAACAACATTTTCAAAGTGCATACTAGTGAAAGAAACGAACTTAATGGAATAGCAATCCAACAGAGACAACTTGTTCACAAAATTTCACAATTGCATACAGATTTTTGTTAGCATTTACATCATCCCAGATAAAGTACAAAAATAGGAAATTCATGAAAAGAGGAATTTCAGGAATTCTTCATCATACCTGCCAACTTCTAAGAAAATAGAAAATTAAGAAATGAAGAATGCTCTCTTCCTAGATTTATTCAGGGATATAAAACAAATTTTTGCCAAGTGATTTGCTTTACCTTTTCATTTCATAAAATACATTATCATTACTTTTAAATTTCAACCTCAGCACAAGAAGAAAAGTTTTCAAAGTAGATCAGAATCAGAATCAGAAAGATTTTCTAAAAAAATTTCAACATCAAATTAAAACATTGTAAAAATGTATAATTGTGTATATTTATAACTAACATAAAATTTCCACAAAAAAGTCAACAAACTAATCAATTTTTGCACCATACCATCCATCTAACTGGTATTCTGTCTGTCTACCATGAGAATTGCTCTAAATACAAAGTCTGCCCCTGTGATGACAAAAAAATGGATCTTAACCTGTTTTCCACAGGGAATGTTTGAAGAAATGTATCCAAGTTCACTACATTGGCGCAACAAATATTGATGACAAACTGAAAATATGCATAAGATTCTCACTTGTCGCGAAGTATACTAGTATATTGTACACTAGTACTCTACCTCTTTTTCACGCCAACTTTGGCAAAAAAACAAAATTAAGTCATCATTGTGAGTCACCCCACTCAAAATGAAAGAGCCTGTTTCTATAGAAACCACCACCTTAGTGTTAGGTAGGTATTTTAATTAATGTCACACTGGAGCAACACAACAAGCTATTGTGATGGTCTGGGATCAACCCCCAAGGAAAGATCTGTGAACATCATATAATTTTGAACCAGTCAGATGACGAGATAACAAATGAGCTGGCACCCCACTCTCCAAACTTCCACACCATGCCAACATGAGGACATTTGAGTGCATCAACCCCTTTTGTACGCGACGGTCTTTGGTTGGATTCGAACTCGCAACCTTCCAGTTGCTAATCTATTACTCTTCCAACTGGGCAACAGCAGCCCCTTAGTGTTGGGAGTAGTTCTCAGCACTCAGACAGTAGTGGTCATAGCATTTGTCACACAGTAGGTCCCGGGTTCAAATCCCAGTTTGCAAGTGCATGGATGTGGGTGATTGTCCCTGCTAGGAGTAGCGGCAGCTGCCCACTGGGTGCTCCATCACAAGTGGTCATCAGTTCTTTCCCTGTAGTGCCGAAGAGGTCAGTGAAAGGACATTAAAGATATTTGCACTATATTAATTTGCTAGTGTTTGCTGTAATATATGAAATGGAGTAGCTATGCCAATAAATAGCTCGCAATTTCTGTATTAAAATATAGTAATTGATTTAAATAAGGGTTTTAAAAGTTGAAAATATTGTGGAAAAGGAAAAAACATCCAGATTGATTTTGGCAAATTACACATGAACAAATTTCGCATTAAACCCTTATATGAATATTTAATTTGAATTTAAAATTCAATTATCTCAACTGGATGCTAGAATCATGAGAGGCATGAGGATGAGAGGATGGGTCAGTGCTGAAGGTATACATTATGCATGACAAACACCATTAACCATAGTAAGAAAACATCAGAAGCAGAAATGATCAGACATCTACATTCCCTGATTGGCCTCTTGCAGTGAAAATCAAGAACATTAAAAACAGAGACATCTCACAGATTTACATTAACAAATTGTCATTAATTGCTTCAGGTTTTATCAATTCAGTTTTAATGAATTGTAATTATTTTATCAAGGGGTACTGAACTACTGGGCTTACATACACAATATGCCAAGTCTATCAGTTTTTCTTAATCAATCAAAAACATTTAAATAAAAATACTGGCTAGGATTTGTTGATAAATATTTCTACATCAGATCTAATCAGAAAGAATAAAATGACTACATGAAACAAAACCAATAGTTTTTGGTTCAATGATAAAAGCTAATAGGTTGCCCATGCCTGTTCTAGTGTCTCGCTACATTAATCCTCCAAGTGGTTTTGACGAGGTACCTTGTCCATCACGATCTGACCAATTTTTCTAATGATGAGATATATTGTCATCAAGATATTTGCCGATGACGAGATCAAGATCTGCTCAGTTTTCTTCTAATAACAAGATACCTCATCCATCAAGATCGGGTCAGTTTTGCTAATGACGAGATACTTTGTGGAGACAACCACCAGGAGGGTTAAAGCAGTAGAAGTTGGCAGGTATATAAAAGGCATAAATTAGTGCATTTCAACTTACATACTGTTCACTACCTCATTTAACAGCTTATATTCAGAACAAGATCTTAGGAAACCATTCTAAAAAGGCAGCAATTTTCTTAGGCATATATCTACTTTTCTAGTCATGCATAATCCATCACTATTTCATTGTAGTCACTCAATAAGTGGCCAGACTGTTAAAATATACAGAACATTTTACACAGTTGAGTTCTTCAAAAAAAATTAATTTGAATGCATAAAAGAACTATACATCAAAGCATGCTAAGATATTTTTCGTTTTTTTTGGGTTGCAAGGATTCCCTGACATAATCTATAATTCATAAATAATATACTGTACATGACTTCTAATTCAGTGGAAAACAAAACAATTTTAGATGCATGCAAAAATCTTTAACACGAGATCTGTCACTTAAAACTGATTTGGGTCACTTTTTTAGAAAGTAGTGATGCCATAAACAGATCTAAAAATTAGTGATATTAAATCAGGGGTGTACACCATATAGACTGCAAGCTGCTTCTATTTGGCTAGCAAAGATATGTTGTTACTAATCCTATAACTAAGACCAGGTCCAAGATACCATGTTTTTAAAGTCACATAAAGCCTAACCCAATTCACTTGGGAGCTAGTGAGGGTCTAGCTCAGGGGTGGGGGGAATGTTAGTAGTTAATTAACGTCTCACTGGAACACAAAGGGCTATTGGCGATGGGCCTGGATCAATCCCGAAGGGAAAGTTCTGGAAACATCCCCTTGTCATTTTGAATGGCGGTCAGATGAGGTCAACATGAGCTGGCACCCCACTCTCCAAACTTTGGGCATTTGAGGCCACGGAGGATTTAACATGCACGAGGAATTTCGGTTAGGTAGGAGAATTTAGATTTGCAGCTATAAGTGGTTGGAAAGTAAGAAGTATTTTTGAGGCATGGGTATTCTGCATTTTGTATAATTCAGCTGGATCTTTCTTAGCATCAAATTACTGAAAATTCTACTGAGAGCTCAATAAATTCCATCAGTAGTTCTTTATGTGCCTATAAATCTTACAATATCATCTAGATGAGTCTGAAATGCTAATTTGAGTGTGATGTCATGATTCCCAAAGTCAGTGAACCTTCATTGTTAAGTTATCAAACATTTTATAGTATTAAAACTAAATCATAAGCCATCAATTTAGCCCTTATGGCTTTCTAATGTTCTAATTGTGTCAGTCAATTCTGGGAGGATTATTTTGTTGAAACTTACTTTTATTCTTTTGGTATTTTAAATATACCTAGTAGCTCAAAAGAATTTTATTGATTTCCAGGAAGCAAAAACCTATGTACAGTGTATTTTGGTATTTATAAAATACATAATCTCTCTCAGATTTTGAGTGTCAAAACATGGTTCAAAACTTCTGAGTGATTGAAAGAAAGAATTGATAGGAATATTTCAGGGATCCAACACAGGTTGTTTTTCTGAAAAACTCATTAAATAATTATAAAAATATAATTACAATCTAAGGCAACTAAAATGCATTAGCTAACATCAGAACCAGGGAACCGAAATGGGTAAACGTCATAGTGTGATTGAATGGGAACCTGTGGCACTGGTTCCATGGGCTTAGGAGTTCGATTCAATTGTTTTTTAGGATCTGGAGGATACTTTTGTGCACTCTCAGAAGAGCATTTTGCAGAGTTTTCCCTCTTAGATTTCAAAACCAACATGTCCACTAGGTGAGCAAGATTTTTAACAATGGTATCCGGCTTTATGACTTCATTCTTTGCATCATCGGGCCTGTAAAAGAGAATTTTATTGAATACGATCAGAAATATACATATTTCAAGAATATACTGAGGTTCAGTTTCATCTATTAACAATGTGGGCACAGATTCTAATTTCTAGGAGTCTGAACCCTTGGTCCCTAAAGAGGGGGTCAGACACCCCCAAATGAGAAGGGGAAACATTAAAATTGTTCCTATAAGTAAGCAAATAAGTTGTTTCAACAAAATACCCATACAGACATAAAACCTATTTGGAAACTCATCACCATTCTAAGGTCATTGAAGCATTTGATTTAATTACATATGAAATAAATATTGTTGAGTCCTTTCTGGGGATTGGCTTGTTGGTTCAAATGTAAGGACTCCAATGGCAGTAATCAATCGTATAGTGGAAGAAAGATTTAATTGCGACCAAACTTATACTGACCCTACTCGTAATACAGTGTGAGCAGAGGACAGATATCTCAGTTCATTAATTATAAATTAACATATCATGTTAAATGCTAACCAAATACAATGGCACAAAAGCTACTTCATAGTTAAAGATTAACAAGACAATTTATTAAATAAAAGAAAGGAAATGTTCTTGGTTAAAGCATTGCACATAAATCCCGACATGAATAAAAGATTATACTCTAAGAATTATTCACAGAATCATCAATTAACATACAATTATTAAAATAAAATAGGTGACACTGTAAGAGATAAAAAAACGGATTGTGTGTGTGAAAGGATAGTGGGTTGGGAAAAGTCAAGAAGGAAAGATTATTGTAATGGGATTTACAGATTAGTATGAAAACAAGTATCAAAGAAAAGCAATTAGTTGTCATATGAGTGAATTTAGCTTAAACCCTCCTGGTGGTTGTCTTAACAAGATATCTCATCAAAAACACAATCATTAGAAAAACTGAGCAGATCTTGATGGACAAGATAGTTTGTCATTAACTAACCAAACCTTGATCTCGTCATCATAAAAAAATTGGCAAGATCTTGATGATGAGGTATCTGATCAGTAAAATTGGTCAGATGTTGATGGATGAGATCTTGTCGAAACTGTTTGGTTGGTTTGGGGGTTTTATGGCGTGAGGGTCATATTTAGCCACGCTGCGCCAGACACGACATACAATATCAAGTAATAGACAGACACACACAATGAAAGTTTTACTCGCACAGAAGAGAGAAATACACCCAGGGGGGAATGCACCTGACAGGAATCGAACCTCCGCTGCCTACAACTCGAAGGTTGTTAGTGCAGTGGGCATACTCACTGAACCACGATGGCCCCGTTGAAACTGCTTGGAGGGTTAATGATTCATCATAAAAGTGAAACTTTCTATAAATATAAAAATATTTCTATAAAAATAAAACTTTCTGTGTGTATTGGTGTAAGTTAGAAAATCATTAAAAAAATTTGTGGCAGTCTACGATTTTTTATTATTTCACTTAACATAAGGTTCCAATAATACTTGGGGTAGTTAATCATTTAATACAAAATATTAACATTAAAAAGTGCTGCAGATTTGGTAATTTTTGATCAGGCAATAACCTGAAAAACTATGTCGAACTCAGAACTTAGAATCCAAATTAAACAATAGTGAAATACAATACAGGAACAAAATCGGAATAAGGTTTTAATGATGATAACTGAACCATAGGAAAAATTCCCATAAAAAATGAAGGCATATTTGTGCTGTGTATCAGTCTGAATTTTCAATTTTCGACTTTTTCAAGCAATCTTAACCTGTCCATCAGTCTTCTGTAACTATTCAAAAACCACTCACCTAAATTTTCCAGTCCTAACAAGTATGGCTCGCATTCCGCATCTCTGAGCAGCTTGTATATCATTTTCAATATCATCTCCAACCATAAGAATCTGAGGAAAATTAAATTACACATTCATTCTCTCATCAGTAAGGGTTTGTAAAACTGTTTGATATATTGATAAGATGCATCCAGGGAGTCATGATGCAAACTGTGCATCATGACTCCTTGGAGCATCGCCTGTTTCGGTACGGGGGGTCACTGATATAAGGAAAACTAAAACTTCTAAAGAATAAGCAATCCAACCCATCACACTAAGCACAAATACATGTCAGGTAGTTCCTAAAATTACCGTAAAAGCGTGAAAGCCAAATGAAGAGTTTTAACACGGTGAGATATTCATGCATTGGTTTTGCCATTATGAACAAACTACACACGAGGTCATATATACCACTCAATCAATTTCTTATTACTTTTTCAGTTCTGTAATTTTATTTTAATTATGCATGGATTCCAAGTCACTGGTATAGATGGCAATGAACAGTGGCCCAATTGGCAAAGACGAGAGTAGTTTCTCCAACCTAAATCCCCATCACCTCTTCATAATATCAAGAGGCTTGTTTTCTCGTCTATAAACACCAATATTCTCAATCTACAGAGATGTCTACAGGAAAGAAATGGAATGTTTTGTTGAGAAATAAATCTTGTATCCCAGGTTCCTTGCCCAGAGCTGTTTTAGACTTCTTACAGGACACGATTACCTATAAAGGCACTTACACTGCACAGGAATAGCGAGATCAGTCCCCTTTGCGAACTGAATGAAATGACTGGGGACCACCTCAAGGACTGCCCTGAAGTTCCTGGCAGTAGAATTGCAAATACTCTTGATAGCGTTTTTAGGCTATACTTTTTCACTTCAGAACTATCGGGCTGTTTGTCGATTGATGGCCAATAGGCCAAATGGTGTAGGATAATAATAAAAATTTTACTCTGTTTAAAAATTTCAATAAATCGAACTTGAACAGTTTCTTTTTTTAAAATTTGGGTACAGGAGCACTGTAGGAAAAATATGACAAATGAAAGGCAGTTTGGGAATCACTGGATTAGATGATAAGAATGCAATTGGCAATATCTCAACTTTTGGTGCATCTATCAAATTCAGCCACTGCTAAGTTCTGGTGGAGAATATGTGAACTTACCACTTCAAAAAGTTACCTTACAATATACAATAGCATATATAACAGCGCAACCCTACTCCACCTAGTACTTTATCGTAGACAAAGTTGCAATGTCTTCTCATTTGTCCTGCTAAATTCTAATAAACAAAAATCAAAATGCGATATAATGCAAAATAAACTTACTTCTTGAGGACAAATACCCATCCCATTGACTGCATTCATGATAAAATCATAGCAAGGCTTTCCAACCACCATAGCTTCCGTGCTGCATGCATACTATGAAGAAGAAAATTCGGTTTCACTACCTTGAAAGCACTGAAGTATATGAAATGCTCAGAAATTTATGACTTACACAAATGAACAGAAAAGTAACATTCGTTAAAAGCTTCATCATAGGGTCAGAGGTAATTAATTATCTGTACACACACATATGAAAGATAATTCACAATTTATTTTAGAAAAATAAATAAAATATTAAACTAAATGTTTAGAAATGCATTTACTCATGAAAAAAGTGTGTTGAATACCTCAAACATGTGGATAAAACAACATGGCCAAGTTGAATTGTTACAATTTTCGAAGTTGACAATGCACACAAGCCTGAAGTTTAGTAAAGTGCCCAAATATGTGCACAGAGACTTCAATATGCAAAATATACTGTCCCCCATTTTGCTGATTTCTATAGCATTTAACCTGAAGGTAATTAACTGATCAGGCAAGTTAATAAAGTTTAAAAAAAAAAGCCATTCTACAGGAAAGGTTCCATAAATTTTGTCAGTTCTTAAAAAGGATTGAAGCAATTGCATATTTGAAAACCTAATCTGGATATTTTACATTTACTTTTATTTCACAATTAACCCTCACCACAATAAACCAGTTGATTGCTGGTTGGTTTTGGGTTTCATGGCACAAGGGCCATATTTGGCAAAGCTGTACCAAACAAAGAAGACGATGTCAAGCAGTGAACATACACAAGAAAAGTTTTACTGAAACAAAAGAGAGAAATACACCCAAGGGGGAATGGAGCCTCTGCCACGTTGAACTCTGAGGCTCATAATAGACCAGATCTGAGAGTTTTATGACTTTTTAATAAGAAATACAGATTAATAAAGTTAACAAATTAAAGACATGTAAAGTATATATAAAATAAATACCTCCAAAGCTGCTGCATAGGATGCAGCACCCAGGACCAATTCATTCTTTTCCTTGTAATACTTTCTGTAAGAAAAAAAAAACAGTTACAATAATGACTCGTTGGTACGATTTTATGGCACAAAGGGCCACACTTGGCAAAGTTTCATTGAAACAGAAGAGAGAAATACACCAAGAGAGGAATCGATCTATGCTGTCTACAGCTAGCAGGTTGCTACAACAGTGGGCAAATTCACTGAGTCATGGTGACCCCCATAAATGTATGTAAAACATATTAACTCATCAGGAAGTGTTGATTTTAAAACATTGTTTTCAATCTTTTCTATTATGAAGCTTGAGGAACTTCAAATGCTCTTACTCAGAAAATACATAAGCATATATGGTTGGGTTTTATAGCACAAAGGCCATATTTGGCCAATCTGCACCAAACATTACACCGAGTAATCAACACACACGAAAGTTTTGCTGACACAGAAGAAATACACCCAGGGTTAAGTTACAGAAATCAAACTTTTGCCACCTACAACTTGTAGCGGGCAAACCCACTGAGACATGGTGGCTCTTAGTGAAGCTTTAAGGCATGTATTTAGAGAGAATGAACTTCAATTTGAATTAAGGATTATGGCTTTGAATGGTGTACAAAAAGTACACAAATACTAGGGAATTTCAAATCTGTGTTTTTAATACACAGGTATTTACTATCTGAGTACATGGTTTCACTTCATGACTAGGTTTTGAGGAGTTAACTTGAAATATTATTGTAATTTCAAACATTTAACATTTTCAAACATCTTAACAATTGAAAGATTCTCATTTACAATTTCAAAGATGGGAGTAAGAAATAATTTTTTTTTGAAGTAAATGAAAATTATTTTAAACCTTTTTATTCTATATATATTTTGAAGAACATATAAATGGCTACAGCTGTTCACATAATTAATCTAGATTATATTTATCAAGTTTTATAAATATCTAAACTCATGCTTTTGAATGTCTGGTATTCAACCCTCATGGTGGTTTACCTTTGTGTCAAAAACCACCTGTAGTGGCCAGCCTGATGCAAAAACCTGTTCCAAACTGTCACCAGTTCTAGACAAGTAGCAATTTGTTTTTCCTACTTGAATCTTCATTCCCCTTGGAGTTTTTGGACAATTTCAAGAGTAGTTCTGCACTGGGACAAGTGCATACAGTTAAATAGAAATTATATTGGAAAAATTACAATGTAACAGACAAAAATTAAGACATAAAAATCCATAATATAATTCCCAGAACTTTGGAAACATTCCTTGCACATATTTATGAAATTCAATGTTCACTGAAATGACTATTTATACAAATTTTTCCAAACATGCAAATACTTATTAATCTTCCAATACTAAACATCCAAATTCACTTACTCATTTCCCAACTTAACAAGCACTGGACTAGGAGAAGACGTCAGCACTTGGTAGGCTTTGTTGAACATTTCAGCACTTACATTTCCACCGAAGTCACCAATGACAACACAGTTTGGGGATGTTTGATCAATCTTATCAAAAGCAGGTCGAATATCTAAATTAAAGGCATTCAGATGGTCAACAACATACATGCAAGACATACTTGTATCTGCTAAGCAGAATAGAATATTAGTTTCTTTGCACAAAATCAGATAATCACAAGTCTCCTTGCTTTTCAAGATACTTGTTTCATTATTGCACAAGGTTTTTATGCCCTATAAAAAGGGGTTTTGGATAAGCAGAGAGCTATACATGCACTGCTTCTTTCAATTCCTTGTCCGTGATGAATGACCAAATTGCCACTTCAACAATAGTTAATTGTCTGAGTAACATGTTACCCACGTCATAAATTATTGTCGTCGTCAGCTGTGATATATATGATGGCCATCTGCTATCACAAGTTATATTTTCATATATAACACTTGTGATACCATTTTTGACTTCTCAAATCTATCTGTCATGACTCTGCTGTGGCCAAATACCGTTCCCGGACTCTGCTGAACGGGGCTGGCATTATTTTATGCACCTTTTATTTATAATAAATTCATCCCTAAATTATTGAATGACACACTTAAACAATTTCCTACTGTCAGCTACTCAACTCACTTCATTTCAAAAAGACATTTATTATTTTCTTTTTAATATTTTGTGGGGCTCCCCTCAGAGATTGATGAAAATGGACTTTGCACTTCATAAGGCCAGCTCTGCTGCTGAAAGTTTTCGATAAATTTTGGGCTCTGATACACCTTTAGACCATAAGATATGAATCACTGAACACTACTCTTCTTTCGTGCAAAGTGGAGTGGTCATGGTTTATGTCACAAAAGTGACAATAGAGTTAAACAGTAGAATTAACGTTGCACTGAAGCAACACAACGGGCTATTGCCGACAGTCCGGGATCAATCCCGAAGGGAGAGAACTGTGAGGACAACACCTCATAATTTTGAATCATGGTCAGATGATGAGAAACTTGAGTTGGCACTCTCCAAAGTTCCACACTATGTCAAAAACTAACTCCCCGGCACTACAGTTGAATCTTGGCCTCCCAAACGATAAGACTCCAAAGCATCCTGTCTTGGGTCTTCGTCCACCAATTTATTTTCATGTTTTTATCTCATGTCCCACACTATGCCAATGGGAGGAAATTTGAGGCCATGAGATTTAATGTGCACAAGCCCCCACAAACATAACAGTCTGGTTGGATAGAGTTCGAACTTGTAATTCTCTGGTTGCTAATCTCCTACTCTTTCAACTGGGCTACCACAGCCCCCAGTGACAATGGAACTGACCTAATAACTTCAAACCTAGGCAATAGACAAGACAGAAACCTAGACCAGCAATGCGTTAAAACAATGAGTGCTGCCAGTTTTTATGCGAGTGACATTACATCTTGGTACAGCATAAAACATTACAAAACGATTGCAGGGTGAATGTTAATTGTATTCATACTGCTAAATTGAGCATAAGAGATTTAATTGAGGCAATATATTCGCCCAATTGAATTTACGTACTTAATAATTTAACATACCTACCTTGATGGACCATTAAATAAGGCCTGAGTCCAAGAGTTAGTAAGGTATTTATAACAACGGGGATAGGAGAGAAAATTTCATCTTCGATAACAGTGAATCCTAAGCTTTGAAGTTTTTTAACCAACTCTCCAGGAGTTCTCCTGGAATCGTTTGTGATGAATCGGATGGTGATTCCAAGTTGTCGCAACCTATGAGAAATACAAAACCTTTGTCATGGAAACATCTATATAATCTTTCGCTAACATACATGACACAGAAATGTGTTATTTGTGTAATGCTGAAATGGATATAAATGATAAAAAATCAATCTATACAAGATTATTTTGTCAATTTTCTGGCAAAGTTTAAATGTGCTTAATTTGAACAGTGAAATTCCTCAGCAGTCAGATTCCAGATAGTCAACCCAAATATAGGTTTAGAGGTAAAAAATATAGAATCATCTTTCAACAAGAACTTTTTACTATGTACTTTATTGGAAATGGGGATTAACACCAGTACGAGTACAATTGAAAAATGTAAACAAAATGTTTTATAATTTTGACTTATTTTATTTCATTTCAACTGTATGAAATGTACATATTGACACTTATATTCATAAAAAATGGATTTAAACATGGTATGAAAAGTTAATAATGACACTGCCATCAATATATTTGTAATCAAGAAAGCGATGATGCTATGTGTGGGTTTGCTAGTCACAAATTATTTCAGCATAAAACAAATTGACACACAGAACTCCATCATGCCTATACTTGAGTGTGAAGAATCCACAGTTCATCCTAGTGACTGGTACAGTGTCATCAAGTTAAATTTATTGTTGCAAAATGATTATTTGCCAAAAGTGGAAGACCCAGAAACTAAGTTTCAGTGTAGATGGCACTTCTTGATGAATTTCAAACCCTAATTGCAATATAGGAAGTAAAATATTTAGATCTATTTTAAATAGATTATAAAACATTAACACTTCAAATTAAGGATTAGTAGTGATTATTTAAAGTTCTGAAACACAGAAATAAAATAAACAGTTTATTTTTTTGCAAACTTATTCTTTAATTGAAATGTATTAAAATCCAAAGGCATTTATAACTTGCAAAATTATAATATAAACATCAAAATATATACATTAACCTTAATGTGAACAATGAAGCTGTTCTTTAGCAGTTAGTTCAGATATGTAGTTTAATGTTAGCAAATTTCAAAATTTAGACATTCTCAAATTCAAGTCTATTTCAAATCAATACATACTAGAACCTGTGGAAAATTGTTTTAAATTAAAAAATTTAGAATATAAAAGAATCGGTAGAATAATGGAATATTTTATTTTTCCTTTAAAGTTCTCTATTTTGGATAATGATATACATCATGTTTTGTGTAAATTCACACATCTAAAAATTTTAATTCTTATAACATCATCAATAAAATTACATGACATTTTAACATAATTTTTAATTGTTGGTTAATGCCTTACAAACTAATGGTTCAAATATTTTCCAAAAGAAGTTTGACTCTTTTAATGCAAGATATAATTTTCAAATGAATCAGTTGAAAGAAAAACTTTAAGCTCTACAGATCTAAATAATTTTCAATTTTTAGAGACATTTTTTCAATGTATTGCAAAAATATCAAAAACTAAAATTCCTAAAAATCACTAGCACTTTCATCCGTGAGTTCAATGCAATGTGTAAGCAAGCTACAGACATTAAATAAATATGCATAACAAAAAATAAGCACAGCTCAGAAAATGTTTCCAACTTTTCAATGCATTTCAGTGTTCATGTGTCAGTAACACGTTGTGATATTATTTCGAAATTTATAATATGCAAATTTACAATTGCAATACAATTACAAGCAGCTTGTTACCTTTCAATAGCTATGACTGAACCTTTAATAGCCTCATATTTTCCATTTTCAAAGAGAACTCCAGTTGTACTAATAAGAACTCCTCTGACAGGATTATTCAAGCATTTGGCCACCTATAAAGAATGTTTTAACATTAACAAACAAAAAAAGATAAATAAGAACATTTAAATAACTTTTCATAATTGCATAAAAAATATTTAATGATTTTTATACATAATTTATACAATTAGTTACATGCACTGATTAATTAAGCAATCAATGATTATATAGAAATTGAAAATGTTTAAACTTGAAAATCAATTTCTTTCCCTTTGAAGAAATAAAATAAAATTGAAAAAATAAGCCAAAACAAAATTTAGAAAATAACAAGTAACATCCAGTTTCCAAAACTTTTTTGGCTCAATGCCTCCTTTTGAAAGACATTTTTTTTCAGCACTCTAGGAATAATAAAATACACAATTGTAGATTTGCCTATAACTTCAAAATTTCACTAAAATTTTTCTAGCTGTGTGTGTAATTTTAGAATACCCTTTGTATGTCAATAGTAGGCCCTGAATAAACACTAAAATTGCAAGGTATTTGTGGTGAAGCTACTCACCATATTTATTTATTTTACTCTTAAAAAACAATACTTCCTTTCAAATAATCATTCAATAATCATGCAAATACACATTCACATGTTACGACCTGTCTTGTTTTTAGCCAATCAATTGGATTAAAACACATGTTAATTGACTTTTACAATGCATAATTTTTGTGACAATGCATCGCTGCATGAGTGTCTGTGGTCGTGATAAGAGCTTGCTAAAAACATTTTTAGGGGATAATTTGTTTATCATCTTATGGCCTACGCTTGCTCCTAACCCCCCATTTTCCCTGGGCCAGCATTGCCCCAAGGTTCCTTTAGAGACCACAGGGGGCAGTAGCCACTGCTTCAGGAAACAATGGGTTAAACAAAGACATTAACAGTACTATAATTTTCTGCAAAAACAATAGGCAAACTTTTATATATTTAATATAATTGGCACAAGGACCATACTGCACCAGTACAAGATTAATAGATACATATAGAAATTCCAATGAACAAATTGAAGGTGGTTGGTTTGGGGGGTTTTATGGTGTAAGGGCCATATTTGGCCATGCTACACCAGACACGGCATACAATATCAAGTAATAGACACACATACAATGAAAGTTTTACTGACACAGAAGAGAGAAATACACCTGACAGGAATTGAACCGGTGCGCCTACAACTCGAAGGTTGCTAGCACAGTGAGCATACCCACTAAGACATGACAACCCTGAACAAATTAAAGTTATCTCAACATAAGTTTTTCAGGCTTAAGAAATTATCTGCAATAAGATTATGAAAGCTAAATAATTTAATTGAACAATGCTAAAAACCAAACTATGTATGCAAGAATAGGCAAACTGTGACACAAAACATTTTATACATCTAAATTTCATGCACAATTTCAGATTACAGTATAGTTCATAAAAGGAATTTCAAATACTTAATTCCAAAAGTTGTTTCTTGTTGGCATAATAAAGAAAACAAACTTATACATATTTTTCTACAAGACATTTATTAACTCACTTGGACTTTGACCTTCTTCTCTTCAGATGATGACACATCATGTCCGTAATGGTCAGGATAAAGTTCTACTTGATAGCCTTTACCTTCTTCAAGTATCACTACTTTCAAGTAAGCTGTGCAGAAGTGTCCAATTTTACATGACTTTAAAGCTCTACGACGTGCACCGCTACTTCGAAACTTGCCACTGCGATGGCAAATGTAGGTTACTACAGTACAGCCTGATGCTTTTTTCTTGGCTGCTTGTTTCACCCACTTAATGTCGCACGCTTCCTCAACATTCTTCTTCCATCGGATGAAGTCCTGTTCTGTTTCTAGCACATTTTTGATGACTTGGAAAATGAAGTTATGCTTATTTACAAGATGATTTCGCAGTTCTGTTGTGCTCTTAAACTTTTCATTATTGCAGCCTTCCTCGTAACATATGGCACCTTTGGATTCACTTGCTATAAAAGAAAACATTTACACAGGACTTGAGTAAAAAGTTACTTTCAAGTATAAGGCATTTATGATCTACACACGTGTGTATAAGTTCAGCAAACTTTTTATTTTTACTGAACATAGTACTTTCTGTGGTTACCTTTTCTCTATACAGTGGTACCTTAGTTAATGATGATAATCCGTTCCAGGATTACCGTCATTAACCAAAACCGTTGTTATCCAAGGTATGATTCCCCATAAGATTTAATTGAAAATTGATTAATTTGTTCCGGCTCCTCCCCACAACCATAGTACATATTAAAAATGCAGAGAAAACTCATTTAAAATGTTCTAAAAATATGGAAAATCTCATTCATTATTATATTTGCTACAAAAAATTGACATTAATAAAATGAATTGTTCATGAAAACAGTTTTTAACTATCAATCTTCACCAGAAGGACAATTAGGTTCACTTCGGAGTTTTTTGACAAATGGACCTGTAAAAAACATGTCTAGGGTTATTTGCTTCTGCCTCTTTTTTAAAATGTTTTTGAAAAACTGCATGGGCTTTTCATTAAAGAGATCTGCAGTTTTGATAACCTCAGATTTGTTTACCAGAATCCTTTACCAATTTGTGTCCTTCGTCTGAACTTTCTTCATTACCAAAGGAAGGACAGTTTCCTCCATGCTGCTTTGAGACATTTCATTGTTATTTCTTGCCAAGCCTTTACAATCAACTTAATTGCTGATTCTTCCTTCCAAAATTTTCTTAGGGTTATGTTGGTAGCCTCACATTTCAAAGCACCTGGTAAAAAGTGCCGTTGTGTAAAGTTTTTAAAATTGCAACGAAAATTCTTTTTTTTTAGATCGGATAGAGGTTCACATAATCAAGAGTCATTAACCAAAGCCTGTGTCGTTAACCAATAGATTCTTTTCTTACAGCCACTCGTTAACCACGTATGTCATTAACCAAGGCACCACTGTACATTTTAACTTCTAATTGAATGATTAATTCCTACAATATTTAGAAAATGTAATGGTTCTATGTGATAAATGATTATTTTTATACAGTTTATGACATACTAATCTTAATATTAATATTTTACACATGCTTACGGTTTGGTTATGTCCTTAAAAGCCTATTGGGGTTTTCAATATTTCATTACAGCACCTTTGGATTGAATGACAGCAGCAATAAGGACTGTCATAGAGTCATGGTTTTATAACTTACTCCGGTTAATGAAATGAGGCCACACATTAACTATAATTTCTTTGAGATGCACAACAGCGTATTTTCTGAGATTTTTTTCCGACGATAGCCTTAAATTTTCAACTGAATTAAGGTCTTAGAATTGCCAGGTTGAGATAGAACCAAGCATGGTCTGCCTCTTCGTCGAAGGTCGCTTACTGAACAAACCCTCAAACGACCAATTAAACATCTAATCTTTGATTCGCTTGAAGAATCTTTTATGCCATGAGGGCAACAATATGCTCCTTGGGTCAGAATTATTGATCCTCGGGTTTAATAGTAAAATTTCACAATTTGTGTTTGCAGTTCAGCTGTGAATTTTTCCATGGTTAATCCTCTAGGTCTTTATAAAATATCTGAATAAAAATAATACACTGCTGGCCACCGTAAATGCAACACCCTGAAGGAAGCATGCAAATAATATGAAATTTACAACATGCATTAGCGGAGGTGAGATAAGCAAATGATTAGAATTTCAGCGCAGACGCACATCACGCGCGCCTGTGGCGCCACTTCAAAGCGCTATTTAAGGCTTGGAGATTTCGACGATTTCAAGTACGGCAATTGTGTTTTTCTTGTGGTTTTTTCAAAAAAACGATCAATTATGCCTCGTAGAAAACAGCGATCATCTTTTGATCAAGTATCCGAGTTCGACAGAGGAAGGATAGTGGCCTACCGAGATTGTGGATTATCTTTCAGGGAAATCGGTAGTCGTGTTGGACGAAACCAAACAACTGTAATGCGGATATGTGATCGTTGGATGCAGGAGGGTACGACGGACCGACGTGTTCGATCGCATCCACCTCAGTGCACCACTTCACGTGATGACAGGCATATTGTGCGTATGGCAGTGACGGATCGCTCAGCCACATCACGAACCATAGCACAGCACATTCAGTCTGTACCGCATCATCCAGTGTCTGCGCGTACCATTCGACGCCGTTTACAGCAGAGTGGTCTGTCCGCAAGACGTCCATTGCTTCGTCTACCCTTGACGCAGAACCACAGACGTTTCCGCCGCCAATGGTGCGATGAAAGAAGGATGTGGACGGCAGAATGGAATGAAATTGTCTTTACTGACGAGTCACGCTTCTGTCTGCAACACCACGATGGTCGGATTCGAGTCTGGAGACACCGTGGAGAGAGGATGCTGAACAGCTGCGTTATGCACCGCCACACTGGTCCTGCACCGAGTATTATGGTATGGGGCGGTATTGGATATCACTCTCGCACTCCTCTAGTACGCATTGCCGGTACTTTAAACAGCCAGCGCTACATCTCCGAGGTGTTGGAGCCAGTTGTCCTTCCTTACCTTCAGGGCTTGCCCACAGCCATATTTCAACAGGATAATGCGCGACCACACGTGGCACGCATTGTCCAAGGGTTCTTCGTCAATCGCCAGATTGAATTGCTTCCCTGGCCAGCTCGCTCTCCGGATCTTTCGCCGATAGAAAACATGTGGTCCATGGTTGCTCAACGATTGACCCAGAATACATCCCCAGCTGCCACACCAGATCAACTTTGGCAACGTGTGGAAGCTGCTTGGTCTGCTGTACCCCAAGAACACATCCAAAGTCTCTTTGAATCAATGCCGAGGCGTGTGGCAGCGGTGATCTCCAACAATGGCGGCTACTCTGGCTACTGATTTTGGCAGGAACCACACTTCACAGAAGTCTACAAATTTAATCATTTGATACTTGGTCAACATGTTATCTACAAAATAAATTTTGTTGTGATATCTCTTGTCTTTCTTGGTGTTGCAATTTGGGTGGCCAGCAGTGTAAATTAAAAAAAGCTAATAAAACTTCAGACCCTTTTGTGACTTTTGGCCCAACCTGTACACCTTTTCTCTGCTTCCTGTTTTTCATGATCATAATGTATTTAAAACATGGCTTATTTGGTAATTTATATAGATTTCAAACTTTTGTGGTTGTTTTTTGATGCATTTAATAACTTTATGCATGGAATAGGGATTTGGAAAAATAGCTAATTTTTAAAAACATTAATAAAATCAATTATCATTGTTTTTTTACTGTTTTTCAGTGTCTGCTATAAAAATATTTGTAAAAAAATTAACAGAAATACATACAAACTCATGCACAAAAATGTGGAAAATACTTCAAGAAAAATATTTTATTTTTAAATATTAAAAAAATTACAGTATTTTAAAATATTGAAAAAAAATGGAATTTATTAATTATTCTTTATGTAAAAATAATTTTTTGTAATGTATATTTCATGCATATTTGCAAAAAGGACACTAAAACCTTTCGTTGTAAACGTCAAATAAAAAAGAAACTGCTCACAAAAGAACTGTCCCCTTAATCACATTCAGAAAGCTTCAGCATTCATAAAGTTACATAATTTACTGAAGAACTAACACAAAATAAAGTAAAAGCAATCTAGGGCTGCATAACTTACTTAAACTGTCATCAGGCTTACTCTTCCTAGAAGGGATCCGGTGAACTCGAAATATGTGTCTGGAGAGATTTGTGCGTGAAGGGTACACTTTATCACAGTATGAACACAGGTGCTGTTCTTCACAGTTCCCTCTAATGGAAAGAATGAGTCTTTTTGAAACAACTTATTTATGCTACTTTGTAATAAAAAATAATACTCAAAATTACTTGTAGTGGTATTAAAAATATGGGTATTACTTGAAATAGTTTGTGAATATACTTGTCAACAGTTCAAAACTAAACCTTACACAATTTAAACCTGATACTAAAATGAAATAAACCTTACACAATTTAAATGTTTCACCATCCATAAGGCAGACCAGTGCCATTCTTACTCATATTACACTGGTTGAAAATTCCTGATCTAAGGTATCGACTTGCCTTGCCTTCAAGCCAACAGGTGGTTGACCCATGGTCCAAAAAATTTTATCTAGAATAGCTACATTAAAGGTAATTTACTTACTTATTTCCTTCCACAGGAGGCGGACTGTCAGGATTTTCATGCATGCCATGGCTGTCATGAATTTGCAGGGTGTGAAGATCATTGCTCTTATCAGGAGCTGATTGGTATGCACCAAGATTGAGGTTCTGACTTTGAGGTATGGGCTCCAAAGGTTGGACGCCTTGATTGCAATCACCGAGTTTAGGAATCGAGTAACTACCAAAATCCATCTTTTGAAGACACGCTTCCAGCACTACATTGGAATTCCCTGAATAAAATAAATTTATAACAAAATTTAAGAACACATACAAAGAATACAAATTATTGGTGTGAAAATGGTTGGTTGGATTTTATAGCACCAAGGACTATACTTGGTTAAATTGTACCGAATGCAAGATAGATAACCTAAAGAAATGGACATACACACACAAGGGAAGTTTTACTGACACAGAAGAGAGAAATACACCCAAAAGTAAGTGACAGGAATCAAACTTGTGCTGCCTACAACTCAAGATTGCTAATGCAGTGGGCAAATCAAATGAACAAAAAAGGAGTAACAGTTTTTGCTGTCATACCTTCAATCATGATTCTTGTCTCAAATTTTTAATACTTATCTTAAAATTTGATAAAACTTAAAATTGATTTCTATTCTCTAAGGCATTTTGAAAATCAAGGTTAAAAATGAAAGAAATCTGGGAACTAAGGTATCAAAAGGATAATAATGTTTAATCCTCTGAGCGTAATGCGATTTCTTAAAAGTATAGTATTACTTCTATTCCACAGCACACATGACTAAATAACTGCATCTATTGGTTGAAAAATTCTGGGAAAGGTCAATTGGTCAAGATGGTAAAAACTAGTTTGAAGTCATGTAGAAAAGACTTCAGGTTATAAAACAGATATATGCAAGTAAACCCCTCAAAGGGTTAACAAAATTAAGATCAGATATTTTAGGAATACATGACACCAATTGTATAAAAATGTATTTAGGTAATACATTTCATGTTTGTTGCATATAAGAAATATCAGAATGCATTTTAGTAGTTTAGCATTGTTGACATGAAAACATTATAATTAAGTCAATAAATTCAAATACATCTAAACATATTTTTAAGAAAAACAACCTTAAATTCAGAATACATGGATATGTAATGATTATAAATAGTTAGAAATAAAAACTAGCCACCATAAAGTGTAGAGGAATTTAAGAACAATTATAAGAAATCAATTACCATTGACACAATTTTATGCTTGAGCCACAGCAAAAATCAAGTACACATAGTTTCATAATCTTCTGAAAGAAAAAAAACAAGCTTTAAAACCAAAAATATAACCATATTTAAAACCAAAGGAGTTATAAAAATACAATTGTATATTTCTCTATATTCACTTACTACATTGAAATGTGTATATCAGGTTCAATCATCACTGAAAACACTAAAGCTATGCACACATTAGTGAACAATAAGTAATACAGGGTCAGAAATTAGGAACAGAAAGTCAGTCAACAAAGGCATCTAAGCAGTTTCCTTCAGTTGTAAATATGCTTTACTTGGGTGCACTTTAAAAACATAGTTTGTTCATTAGTACAAGCACACTAGCTGGACTGCAGTGCAGCTTCGACAAGAAGGCAGTTGACCATGGGTCAGTCGATTTTAGAAGGTGTGAAAGTTGGTTAGAAGGTTGCTATATGCAAAAGCATGAACAATGATTATGGATGGTTTTACCCATCAACTTGTTATTACTGCAATCACTTTTAGCACAAAACGATAAACCATGAAGTAGAATCTGAGCTAGACACCAACTGTATAAGCGAGTTGTTTATGTTTCAAACTATCACCTAATTTAAAGACTCGTTCAAAACCATATCACTCGACTGCAAACTCAAGGGAGCCTGACCATAGGACCTATAATGACCATTTGCATTCGAGTGTCTTCTTTTTAAAGACAATATTTTGTTTGGGATAGTATCTAGTGTCTGGACTTCGATGATTAGTTGCCAATTGGGGCCTTTTCCCCATTTTCTTTAATGACCTTTCCAGGTTTAGATCACTGTTTTACATTTAATGCAGATTGTTATGTACAATTTACAGGTATTAGAGAACAGATTGTTGGAAGGAAAAACATCATTGATTGGTCGGAATTTGTGTCATTCAAGCGAAAACTGTCAAAAACAAGGATCGAGTCTAAACACTCAGTTGTCAAAATAAAACTTAAAGGTGTGAAATATGACTAATCAACCATTAATTTTTGAATCCTGATACCATGCAATTAGTTTCAGATATATGTGGACAGTATGTCCACATATAGTATGTCCTTGTAACATACTGAAAACAGTTCAATCCAGTGATCCAAGAGTAGTCGGAAATAGATGAATTCACTGTGCTGTAGTGTATAGAAAGGGAAAATGCCCTTCCAAGGCAATGTATAAACTAGAAACAGTTTCAATTAGCATCCACAATCTTACTACAATACCTTTTGTGCTTGTCTCCAAAACTGACAACCAGTCAAATAGCTTAAAGCATTACAATGCTGTTCTCAGCCTTTGCTTGATGTGTCTGCATGAGCAATATGGTCACATAACATGTGAATTTGCAAGTGAATATGTGGCTTTATTGAGAGAAAATAACAATCACAACTTGAATTTCAGCTCATGACTCTATCTAAGTACCCCCATACCAAATTCTGAAAGTGATGTTTTACTACATAACCTGAATTTAGTGTTATGGCTATTTCAATGAATATCCATACTAATGGGATTTTACTCATTACTGAATTATAATTAGTAGCTTAATGGGATCATAATATGAACTTTAGCTGCTTTCAGACAATAAACTCAGGCATAAAAGTTTTTTCATTTGATGACTTTTATTAAAATTTAGTTGTGAAAGGTTTCTAAAATGTTGCCAGAAAACAGCTGTTTTTCAATCAATGATACAATGAAATCACTCACTATGCTGAGAACTTCTTTAATAAAAATTTAATGCTTCAACATTCTTATACAACATATAGTAGCAATACGATCAGAAAAGATTGCATATTAAAATGGCAGACAAAAACTTTTGTCCTATAGGGAGGTTAGTCTAATTTTTAATTAATTGATTTCAAAGTTTGATTAAATGCTAGAGCATTAACACTGAAAAAGTTTGTAGACTAGTAATATATGTTTCTATCTCATGAATAGGGACATGTGCGAAGGAAATGTGTAAAATATACAATGAATTCATGAAAATGATTTATTTCAGAACATTAAATATGTAAAATAAAAATAATTAAAGGCTTTAGAATATTTGCAAGTGAGGGAGATCAATATTCCATCGTTGTTATTACTATCACCAATTACTGACAAAATAAAAAATTTCAACATGCTAGAATCACTGCTAAAACACCTACACGAAAATTTAAATCATGTTTAATACAATGAAGAAGGTTCATTTGCTCTGTAGTGTTCATTTAAATAACATTGAATTTATTTTGTTTGGTGAAATAATATCATGTTTCCCAACTATAGTGCATTTAAAACGTAATTTTAAAATTTTAAGAAAGAAATACATTTAACTATCTTAAGACATGTCAAACAATATGCATTATACAAACAAATATAAGAGCAACATTTTTTTAGAAACAATGGTGTTTATAAAACTTAAATTCAAAAACAGTTGCACTGATCAATCAACTCAAATTTATTAAATAATTCGATCGTGTGCAGAATTTACGTTAGTAACATGATGCTTTCTTACCAATATTATTCTTTAAAATTAGCAGCCATAAAAGATTTCCGCTTCTTAATGTGTGCATTTTCGCTTCAAAAACATAACTTATATGCAACACTAAAATTTAAATAGCTCAATTATCAGTGCTTGGGACTTAATTATATAATGTTTTCCATTAGTATTAACAATCCCTTACAATTGCTCTTCCAGACGTAAACAAAACTCATTTAATAGTTTTGTTTGATTCACTTCAATTTATTGGAGGCTTCTTCTGAAGTCGTAGCTATTTACTCCGTGTCAAGTCTTCAAAACTAAAAAATAAAATTAGTAATTTTTGAAACACAGATAAGTGTATAAAAAACGTAATAATGCAATGCTTAAATAAACATATTGCACCATCTAGATTTTTGTTTCGAACTCTTCGTATTATTGAAATTTGTGAATGTACGGCAATGATTTGGATTTCGAAACCGAAACTGTAACTGAAACCTAAAAGTATAATTTTAAAACTATTTGTCAAAACAATGAATAAATTAATACCTTAGCACAGTACACGTGTTTAAGATTTGTGTTGGAAACATAAGAACAATGTAGTGTTTTTTCCAATTGTTTCAAAAGTAATTTTCCCCGTTCTGTTTATGCAATTAAATATATACACCGAAGTTTCCTGCTTGCATGTATACTCCAATGTTGAGAAACTTAATAGTTTGCAACACCAAACTAACTCCAGCCTTCATAAACATAGGGAGATTCACATTTCATTTAACAAGAAAAGTAAACTAATTGTTTCCTATTTTTATTTATTTTATGCAGGGCCTAAAATACTTTTGTTTTTTTTACCTATACCGTCATTTATGTTCTGAGAACTTGGTCATATTTATGTTGTAGCATAAAAGTGTTATTTGATCTGAATTCAGGATACAAACATTTTGTAATTTCATTGAAATAGATTCCTAATATTGTGAGTGTACACCGATAATTTGTATTTTATTCAATTACAATTGTCAAATTCCCATCTTGAGCAGAAATGAGTAGCTTAACTTTTTTTGTCGTTATTTCATTTTTCCATTGTCCGCAAAAACTTAAGAGTGCAAAACTTTCTGAAACTATTGTTCTCATATTCGTTAAATTTTGCAGCATTTTGATACTTCGGAGCCATGTGTCAACTTCAACATAAAAGGGCAGTTTAGCAGTAATATAATTTTCTAATATGGGTTGCATTATTACTTGTTTGTAATCTTTTTCTACATTGCTAAAGCTTATTAATTTCTTGCCCACTTGTGTTAAACAACAATCAATTAAATGGAATTTATTTGGAATATAAACAATAGTTTGGGGAGTAGTCTCATACAAGCATGAAAAGATACACGTGCATTTGGTTTTTTAAGTTCGTGACTACAAGGAATAGAGCAATATCTTGCATAGCATAAATGTATTAATTCTTATGTTCTCATGCATTTTAAATCTGCCTGAAATTATATTTCTTACCTGCTCAGTGTATTAGGTGATATTTTATGAAGTAAAATGGTGTATCTTAACTGGCTTATTTGATTAGCCTTTACAACTTGTTTTGACATAATATCAGTAGAAATTTAAAATATATATAGTAGCTTACAGAAAAGATACCGATGACATGTTATTTTGGAAAATTTTTATGTAAAGCGATCACAAATTTATGATTGTTTTAAAAATAACAAAATTTCTGTTTAATGCTGTTCCTCCAGCTAATGACCTAATACAATGCTATATCCTTTGATAATTTTATAAAAACATCTTTAGCAATGTGCTGTTAAAATTCAACATTTTCTCACTAATTTCTTTTAAAAAGATGCTGTTTATTTTTATTGAAAAGATTAATGTTTTTAATAGCATATTCTTTCTTTCCTAGATGACGACCAGCTTGAGTTGGAATCCGAAAGGGCTTCTCTTGGATATAACTGGTGTCCTTTATGAAAGTGGTCAGAAGGAGGGTATAAAAGGATCAGTACAAGCAATTGAAAAGTAAATTTGATAAATTTACATCCGAAAGTGAAATTTTAGTGCTTGAACCTCTGAGAAACATAACAAAGCATAATTTCTTTCTCACATGCAAGGAATCTTCCCAATTTATCACATCCCTTGTCTCTTTTTCTGTTAAAATTCTATGTTGCTTAATATTTTCAGTGCTTTTCGGTTATCTCTGGTCACATTTACTCAGCGACTTTTTTGGCAACAAAAGACGCATCCTTGGTGCCTTTTGCATTTACTTATACTTTCTGTGATTTTTTCTTTTTGGTTATTTCCGGTCACATTTTCTTAGCGACGAAAAAGAAACTCCAAAGTAGCAGAGAAAACGTACATTTTACCACAAAAATTTTGAAGAAATTGCATGTTAATAAAAAGAAAATATAAAAAGAGGGTTAATAAATAAAGTTTCATAAACATTTATTTACAGTGAGGAAAACAATCCTACTGCAACCATAATTGCATCGAAAGGATTTTCTTGCAAGTGTTTTCTCCAGATGAACTCCACTAAATATGTATTCTCACACAAAAGTTTTAAACGCAAAACTTAAAAATATATATTGCTGTAGAACACACAAGACATCAATCAGATCATGTAACAACGCGTATTAATCTGAATTTAAGAGTACTCAGCAAAATAAAGAACTAATAGCAGTTTAATATCGGTTTCTGAACTGCAACCATGTGTTTAAAAAGCTTATTTAAATAACTTATGATTGTTGAATAATTTAGTCATTAAAATGAAGTAGAAAAAACGTTAAGGATTCTTTCCCCAAGCAAAGAAAACAAATAAAGCCTCGGAAAAAGTGAGGAAAGTATAAGTAAATGCAAATGGTGCCCATGGTGTCTCTTGTTGCCAAAAAGTTGTTAAGAAAATGTGACCAGAGATAACAGAAAAGTACAATATTTTCTAATATTTTGTAAAGAAATTTTTTATCTGTATAAGATAGGAAAAATAAAGAGATGACCACTTAGACAAATCCATTGATGGCTAACTCCTTAGAACATTTGACCACACCACTTGGAATCCGTTAATTTGCATGTTCTAAATGATAAACAAAATGATATTGTATGTTTTTCCTTTCAGACCCAAATGTATACTTATTTTCTAAATGTAGTAATATGCTACTTGTCTCTCTGTGGGCATAAGTAAAAACTATCAAATCTATCATCCTGTGGGACTTGAGTCCCTCAAGAACCAGCTCAGGATGGTGAATAAGTTTGCCAATGGACAGTTGAAACATGAGGTGTGCTCAGATGGGATCCCAGCTGAATTTCAATTAAAGCACAGAGAGAATAACCTAAGTGAAAATATTTTTAATTTTATCCCCAAAGGAACACGTACAATGAGTTCACGGTAATAGTTATTAACCTTTACACTATGGGCGGTACAACAGTTGTACAGTGAGATTTTTCCTCTCTAGATCGGCTCGGTACAGATGCTATACCGAAGATTTTGTCCCTTTTTAAGTGACTGCTGACATCGATCACCATTTGTTAGCTGTCAGCAACTGGCCCTTAAGAGGGTCGGTCATTTTGTTCAAAGCCCTACCCTGTTGATCATTCTGTGAGCTCTTTGGGAAACTCAGAATGTCGCGCCGGTGATATCTTTAGCATGCCAAACACTATGAAAGGAAAGCGTGCTAGGTGGTCAGTCATGAAAGTCATTCACTACTCTCGCCCGTTCTAAAAGGGGAAGGAAGTCGAGAGAAATCTGCCGTTCTGAGACTCGGTTAACAAAATTTGGATGCCGTAGTCTAAAGGTTAAATATAATTCATAGCAAACTGTTGCTTGATAAGAATCTAAAATTCCCTATTTGGGAGATATTTCTGTCTTGTATTTCTTTTTAATTATTTAGAGTTAATATACAATTTTGTTTTTTAGATTGCGCCATTCAAAGATCCCTTTTCGCTTTGTCACCAACGAGAGTCAAAGCACCCGGACATTACTTGTATCAAAATTGAAATCTTTTGGTTTTACACTTTCTGAATCTGATATATTTTCTCCTGGAATAGCCACTAGTGCCTATTTGGAGCAAGCGAATCTGCGGCCTCATTTATTGATTCATCCTGGTATGTATGTGCTATTTTACTGTCTTAATTTTAATGATACTAAAATAGCAAAAGCTTCAAAGATTCATTAAGTTGATAAAAAGGTCAATATTTATTTCTGTCAAGCAAAACATCCACCATCATCAGATCCAAAGTAAACAAGAATGTATATATAAATTTTATACGTATGTATACATGTATATACACATTGAAGTGCCTTTACCTCATTGAAGTACAGCAAATTGACATGGCATGGACACAACTAGTCTGCGGAAATCGCTAGGAGAGATGTTCAGCCATGCTGTCTCAATAGCTGCCCATAATTGCGTGATTGTGGTAGGTGCGGGATCTTGTCCACAAATGGCGCTTTCGTTCATATCCCAGATATGCTCCACAGGGTTCATGTCTGGTGATCTAGGTGGCCAAATCAAGTGTGGGAATTGTCCAGAATGCTCCTCAAACCAGCACCAAGAAAATAGGCTTGGTGACATGGAGCATTATCATCCTGGAACATCCCTAATTTATTGGAGTAAGTAAAGTCCATAAAGGACTGCAAATGGTCACCAAGTAGCTGAACATAACGATTTCCCATCAATGACCAGTTCAATTTGACCAGAGGATTCAATTCATGCCAGGTAAACACTCCCAATGCCATTATGGAACCACCACCAGCTTGCCCAATGCCTTGTTGACGAGTTGAATTCATAGCCTCATGGGGTTTGCACCACACCTGAATTTAACCATCAGCTCATACCAGCTGGAAACATGACTCATTCGACTATGCTATCTTCCAGTAATCTAGGGTCCAATGCATGGATTTGTGAGCCCAGGTGCGACGGTGAAACCGATGATCTGCTGTGAATAAAGGCTTTCGAGTTGGTCTTCTGCTGTCATATCCTAACAATGCCAAATTTCTCTGCACTGACCTCGCAGACATGCATCCCTCATTGAATATGGCAGTCAGTTCATGCAATGTCGTTTTTGCACGTACGCTTCTGCTTAGACTGCACTGATCACAATCATTCAGCAAACATGGCAAGCCTCTGCACTACCCCTTGTGGAAGGTAATGTCTTCCATGAAGTTTGAATCACCCTTGACACTGGAGCGAGGAATCTTTGAGATCTACAACTTCTGAAATACTATGCCCCATGTGTCGAGCTCCAATTGTCATTCCACATTCAAACTTGGTTAATTCTCATCAGGTAGCCATTATCACTTATTTATTAAACAATTTACAAGACATGTCCAACAGACAGAACTGATAACCACCTGACTATACCCTTTAAACGCGATATGAGCATCGCTTGTAAATTTGCATACTGCTATCCCATGACTTTTGGCACGTCAGTGTATATATAAAAAAATATATATATACTTGAGCAAATTTCACTGTATCTCTTTGCTAAATAATGCTAGGCTCCGATGTACTTTTTTAAATATTTAGTTTTTATGAATGAGTAACCTCTAGGAATATCTGGTATCCGTATGTGGTCTGTGCACTGGGTAAACCTGTTCGAAGGGTAAGTATCTAAACTATAGGCCGGTTAAATCAATCGAGAGGGTTGTATCTGGTTGCGAACTGGATAAAAATATTTGGAGTGCCATATCTTGCCGGCGGACTGAGAAAACCTCTTCTGAGGGCCGTATGTGACCTGTAGACTGAGTAAATCTTTTTAAAGGGCCATATAATGGCTGTTGTACGACAAATCTATTCATAGAGCTGAATCTGGACTGCTGGCCTGATAAAAATATTTGGAGGGCCATGTCTGGTCTGCAGGCCAAATAAAAATATTTAGAGGGCTATGTTTGGTCTGGGTCTGATACTTAAAGGGCTATTTCCTGACTGCAGGCCTGAGATCAATTTATTCACTGCAAATAATTTATCTTATGCATACGTTTTTGTGGACAGGCTGGTTAAACCTTATCCCAACGAGAACAGCTATTTCTCAAATAGCTGAAACGAGTCAAACTCAAGTTTAAATATTTCATCTTGGAGGAGTTTTCTCACCTCTTGCTTTCTTAATAAATCCCTTTAAGGCCACATGCAAAGTTTGTGGAGCACTAGTAGCATTCCACTGTGCATCAATAAGATCAAAATAAATGTCTTCAATTTGAAGATAGATCTTAGAGAGGTTGGACCACTTTCATTTGCTTAAAATCAAATCGATGAGAATTCCCAATAGTGTTGAATGATGGCAGATTTGTCGATTTCGTAATAATTTGTGTTCTTGTAATCAGAATTTCAATTCCAGTCATTTGATTTTCCTCTTGTTTACTTTAATCTTGATGGATATTTCACTCTATCAAAATAGCTATTGACTCTTATCATCTTCATTGGTTATTTTTAAGCTTGTAATACTGACTAATGTTTTTATCTTTTTAATCTGATGTCAATACTGTAACATAAAAGTGCGTTGTATTGCTGCACATATCCATTCTTTTGAATTTATGTAAAGTAAAGCCTGTTAGGAAAACAACTTGTCTTGAACTTCATTTTCCTCTGATTTAGTTTCCAATGTCTGTCATGTTCCGAGATATATTCAAGGGAAGATCCAAGGGGCTTTAGCCCTCCCCAAATGGTTTTGGTGTTGAAAAATAATCATAGCTACATGCCAAATCTAGTTTAATCAGTGTAATTGGAGTTTTACAAATCATGCTGATAAAACACATGTGGGTATGGTCTGAAATTGGAAAATAATCAAAACCCATTAAGCAGAATGCTCATTAAAAATTACAGTAATTGGATTGGACTGTTCAAGAGAAGACTTGGCCATACTGTGGAAAATTATTTTCTGAATACGGGCCTGATTGGGCAACCATATTTTAATATAACGATGAAATCTTAACTTTAAAAGGTTTTTGAATCTAATAAATTTGTTCTATGTATGATATATAATATTTATTGAAGAGGAATTAAAACATTTTGCAAATTATACTCTTAACCCCCTTTTCTAGTTGATTATTACACCAAAGGGATTAATTTTTTACTATAAAATAAACCTTTATAAAAATAATAAATTATAGCATATCACTACATGATGTCGATAATAATAGTTGTTAGAAATAACTAAGCAATTATGGGTTTTCATTTATTTTGGTATTTTTTGTTGCCTTATTGAAATTAGTTTTGTTTTATGAGAGATTTTATGATCTTTATAAGATTGCTTAACATTGTAGTTGTCTAGTACAAATTATTTTGTTCCTTACATTTTATTTTTGTTTCAGATTTAATTCCAGAATTTTCTAATTGCGATCAATCTTCGCCCAATTGTGTCGTTGTTGGAGATGCTGCTGAGCATTTCTCTTATGAAAACATGAACAAAGCTTTTCAAATGCTTATGAAATTTGAAAATCCTATACTTATATCCCTGGGGAAAGGGTAAGGACTTAAGTACCTTTTATGCTTTGTCTTTGGGTTTTAGATTATAATGTATTTTAAAATATTTTGTTGCTTTTTTACTATATAAAATAAAATATAATTTTATTCATTGAAATTAAAAGTTTTATCCTGCATGTATGCAGCTAACTGAAACAAATTTGCTATGAGTTTAATCACATCTACTCTTATGGATCTGAAAAATTTCTTTGCGAAATTGTATTCAATAAAAAAATTGGTAAGTAATAAAAGGTATAAAGTGTTAAATAAGTAATTTACCACCCCCATTTCATATGGGGACCAGCTTTAGTAGGCAACATTTGGTTAACTAATTTTAGAAAACTAACTTTTTTTAAGTAATTTTATTGACAGTCATAAGGGATAAGAAGATTTAAAATAAAATTTGTATTTAACATTTAAATAATTTTAAGTCTAAAAACTCAAACTTATGCACATTGAAAAAATTGACAGTCAGCTAGACCAAGCAAAAATGAAAGTTAAAAATTGAGCAAATCTTTTACCAGGACTAGATTTTATATACTCTGCATTGGCAGTATTGACTCTGAAATATATGCTCAAATCTCATCATACACAGCTCACTGTACCCTTGGCCCTCAGGTTCATCAATGGTTTAGAGCCCCAGAAGGAAAGGTGGAATGTGACCACCAACACCAAAGAAGCCCATGGGCCAACCCACAATCGTGCAGGGAAAGAACACTCCAATCCCCAGGCAATGAGCGAATGGCCACAGGCACTATTTATTTAAAATACAAAAAGCTCACAATAAAACAACAACCATCCGCAACTTGGGAGCATAACTGAACACAACAGCATGAAATGAAAGAAAAATACAAAACCACATCCATTTAACAACGAAACATCAACAAGATCGCATAATTTCGGTCTTTAAGTTCAGTTCTCCACTTTGCACAAGCGGCATTCAGTCCAAGGGGAAGGGTTCAGCAGCCATCCCCTTGAGGCACAAATTCACACCAGGGAAGCAACACCCTTGAGGTTTATAGCACTGAGCATTGGCCCTACAAGATCGAACTCGCACACGAAGGCCAGGAAGAGTCAAATATTTGAGGTTACGACTCCGCAAGTGATCGGGGAAACCACCTCCAGAGTTCTGCCCTTGGGGGCACATCTCCTTCAGGTGTTTAGGGGCAGTTGTGGCTCAGTGGGTATGTTAGCTTCCTTCAATTGTAGGTGGCATAGGTTCAATTCCTGGGTGTATTTCTTCTGTGTCAGTAAAACTTTCATTGTGTGTGTGTCTATTATTTGATGTTGTATGTCTTGTGTTTGGCACAGCATGGCCAAATATGACCCTTGCGCCATTAAACCCTCAAACCAACCAACCTTTAGGTGTGTACAGGCCTCATGAACCTGATGTACTCTAGTGATCTTTTCTTTCCCATGGGGTTGACTGTCTTTAGTAAACACAGGGGTTGCACTCCCGCGATATCCAAGTGGTATTTTTCTGCGTTCATCCCATTATTTAATTCCCTAATCCCTCTCTTTTCCTTTCACAACATCTTTTACTTGATGTTGTCTGTCCTTGTTTGGCCAAACATGGCCCTTGCAAAAAACCCAAAACAACCAACCTCCAGAGTTTCAGTCGGTTCAGTGATGGGTTATACACAGCTTGTACAAAGCTGGTGATTCACTGATTTTTCCCTCCTGGTTTAAATCTGGCCTAAACTGTCTCCCAATATTTTTGTGATTGCCCTCCCCTGCATGAAAATAAATATTGCAAATGCATACAGATAATATAGGTTGTGAGTCAATAAACAAATTACATTTTTTCAATATTACACACATAATATATGAAGCAATTATACTGACTAACCCTGTTATTTATCCTACAAGAATCTTTTTGCACCTCTTCAGGAAGGTTTACCTGCTGATCATAATTACTATTGAATTTGATGAAAGCCTTGAATTCTTTTTGCATTTTCTGCCTTGATGATGAAAGCTTTCTTTTTACTTTATATATCACTGATGCCATGTTAAATTATCAAGTGTGAAAAAATGTTGTCTTCATATTTGTTACCTTACCATTGCATTGGGATCATGATAACCACTATTAGAAATCAAATAACAGGAATAAGATGGAATTTTACATCTGTTTTGGAGGATCTTGATTTTGCAGACGATATCGTCATGTAGTCGCCCAGGTTAAGAGATTTACAAACTAAAACGGATGTCTTTTCAGAAAATGCTAAACTAGTGGGACTAAAAATCAATCAGAATAAAACAAAAGTCCTCAGAATTGATGAAAAATCTAGCACTCCCATCAAGGTGCAAAATAACTCAATAGAAGATGTAAGCACCTTTTCATATCTGGGAGCAACAATAAACAAAAATGGTGGTACTGAGGAAGATATTGATCTTAGAATTTCAAAAGCTCACAACTGTTTTAAGAATCTTAATAAATTGTGGAGAGCAACACATGTACAAACCAAATTAAATCTGTACAAATTACTAGTACTTTCAGTTCTCTTATATGGTTCTGAAACATGGAAAATTACCAAACCACAGTGCAAACCAAATCTTTTTCAAAATAAATGTTTAAAAATTATCTTAAAGATTTTTTGGCCATACTACATTTCAAATGAAGAATTATTAAATAAAGCAAAATTTAATGAAATAGGAAATGAAATCCAATTTAGACATTGGAAGTTTAGAGGACACATTTTAAGAATGAACAGGGACAGTATTCCTAATATAGCATTGACCTGGACCTCTGATGGAAAGAGAAAGTGTTTGAGCTGGCGAAGTATGATGGAACAAGAGAGAAGTGAGGCTGGATGGGTGAGCTGGTATTAAGCTAGATTTGCTGCATCAGACAGAAAACTTCGGCGATCTAGATTGAAGGCTTTATATGCCCCTAGGCACTAAAGAATTTATGATGATGATGACAATTGCATTGAACCAGATGAACCGATGGCAAATAGTCGAATTTGCAACTGGCTTAAAACTCTGGAAATGGCTATTTCAAAGTTTTGAATATACACACTTTTCAATTCCCAATAGAAACAATTTTTCAATCTCCTGAAAAGTTCTTCTTATGTTATAACTTTATATTACATGGAAAAATGTACAGTTGTCATGGTTTTACTTTTCATTAGTACATGTATTTAACCAAAATTTCATTCAAAAGTTAGTTCATTATGTATATTTTTGAATCTACATAAAAGACTTAAAGTATATTAATATTATTTTCACATTCATTATTATCATTATTCAATGAGATCATCCTGTATCATTGGTTTTAAAGTTTTCCCTTGTAGTGTTACTTAAAAGTTAGAAAAGAGTTGTATAAAACAGGTAATGTGATTTTTGTCCTTGTTCATGTATACTCCAGTGTAAAGCTAATGTTTGTATTAATTTGATAAAATGTCCCTGAAAAAATTCCTTTCTAAACTCTATTTTTACTAACAATTTTTTCTTTTTTAGAATTCAATACCAATCAATGTAAATAATTATTTAAACTCAGTAAATGGCTGTTTTGCCATGTTCTGCAGTTAAAGTGGCAATTTTTCTTGCATGATTATACCAATAGAAGTAAGCATAAAATTGTTAAAATTTTTATTCAAGTGCCAGATTCAGTATTATAGTGACTATCGCAATTACATGATTGCATTTATTCTTGAATTTTGTTACTAATTTAGTATTCCTTTTTTCGTTTTTTACTTTTCTAAGCACATATGTTATATATTAATTCGATACCTTATTATTAGACTCAAACTGGTTTGTTTTCCAACATTTTCAAACTTTTGTTGGAACAGAATGTTGTCTTTTATAATCACGTCAAAGCAAAAGATGAATTATGTGAGTGCAACTTGGCTTCCCCAAAACTTTTTTAACTTTATTAAAATGAATTCAGTTCTTCTGTACAGTTTAAATATGAAATTTACTTGGGTTAAATAACCTAATTAGTTACTCCCCTCAGGAACACATCATTAGGTGTTTACAGGCTTCCCAACCCCAAGGTACCCTAACCATCTATTCTTTTCCCATGGAGTAAACTGCTTCTGATAAACACGATGGTCGGAACTCCAGGATGCTCAAGCAATCTTTCCCTACTTTCTCCTCTCTATCCTTCCTTTTCGCAATTACTTGGCATTATCTGTTTTCTGTGTGGCACAGCTTGGCCAAATATGGCCCATGCACCTTGAAACCAAAAACCAACCAACCCAATTGGGTTACTTGGGCACAATATTTTTCACATCAATGAAAAAATATGTCAAAAAATTTAGTCACTTTGATGTAATTATAAATAGATAAAAAGTATACATTTTCAATTCTTAGATAAGTGTTTGAGTATGTAGCACTGGATGAGAAAAAAGTGAATTTTTAAATTAATTAAAATTTTGGATAATGCTGGACTACTGCCTTTTGGCGTTCAACACAAGGGGCAAACTGATGGCTACTTGTAAAGGAGCATCCAGTGGATGAGCCACAACTATAATCACCAACATCCAAGGGTTCACAAACCAGGATTTGAACCTGCAGCATTCTATGTGACAGACAGTGCTATGACCCACTTTACCAGTTAGGCAGTAAACTTGATAAAATTTTCACATCGTTAAAAAAGTATGAAGCATTGTTACTTTTATTAAAGAAAGTAACTTTCCGATCAATGATTTTTGTTGGCTTTTGAGAATGATTTTCATGTAATATACATGTGATAAGTAAAATAAATAAGTCTGTCTGACCATCAAAAGCTTAAGGCCAAAGCATGGAGCAAGTTTTTGTCTGACCCGGTTCCACCTAATTTGCCACAACATATTGCTACGGTAAATTTTCGAAATTTTAACTGGACATGACTTTTTAAGAGGACACTTGCACCGCATTGGTGTGCATGCTTTTCCTGACTGCCCCTTTTGTTCGACGGGAAGCTTTATGGATTTTAGTCATATATTATCTTGCACTTTTTATCTGACGATCACATTTTAGTTGAAGACCTTTTTAGCCGGGCTAATTTGTACTGGGCTGCCCGTAGAAAATTATGGTCCATGGACTTTTCCTGACGTAGGAAAAAATGTACATGTGATGCTGCAGCATGTGGTGAATGTAAGCAGGCAGGGATTTAAATGAACTTCTCTTGTTTTGAATTTTACATGAATTTGTACTCTGTTCATAATCAGTTATGTTTCTCAGGAAGTATTACAAAGAAAAGGGTGACATTGTCATGGATCTTGGAGGCTTCACCTGTGCACTTGAAGTACGTAGCTTAAAATGAATGCGCATGCACCTTCCTCTAAAGCAGCCCACTAATTCTCGATGCACATTTTCCGATTCCTCTTAGTATGCTGCTGGCGTGGAAGCTAAAGTGATTGGCAAACCATCCTCCGAATTCTTTATGCAAGCACTAAAAGATATTGGCGTCAGTCCTGACCAGGTAAATTATTAAATGTAAATAATGCTCTTTTCAAACTTTTAGTAGAGTGCGTGGTACAGAAATCGACATTATTCATATATTGTCAAAAAATGCTAATGTGAACAATATAAAACCAAACACTTTTGGATTCATTCGCCAATTTTTCTGAGGGGCGTCATGGCTCAGTGGGTATATCCACTGTACCAGCAACTTTTGAGTTGTAGGTGGCATAGGTCTGATTCCTGTCAGGTCCATTCCTGGGTGTATTTCTCTCTTCTGTGTCACAGTAAAACTTTCATTCTATATGTCTATTACTTGATATTGTATGTCTTGTGTCTGGCGCAGCATGGCCAAATATGGCACTTGCGCCATTGAAACCCAACAACCCTATCAACCAATTTTGCTGATTCGTTTAAATGTGCTTGATTTGAGGTATGCAGCTTTAATATACTAGCAAAAATACTCTGAAGAGCTCATTCTAATGGAATTCCTCTACAGTCAAATGACAGAAGGTAAAAACTGAGGTGTGTACATTTTGCCAAGCACTGCATCTATATAAATAAGAATGAAGTGTTTGTACATTGAATATTTTTGACCCATTTCAAGTTTTCTATCCGTTTTGGGCCCTTCTGATGCAAAACCGTCTCTTGCGCATTTGGTGTCAGTTTGTCTGTCTGTCTGTATGTGTGTGCCTGTGCTACGTCCAAACGGTTGAATATATTTTCATGAAACTTTGCAATCTGTAAGTACTTACATTCATTTAATGACTGAACTTGGTTGCATTAGTCTGTGTCCATCTTACCATTCTATGTCTGATTTTGTGTCTGTGTTTGCACAAGTATCGCATCAAATTTATTGAACATATTTTAATGCAATGTTCTATATTTTATTTATTGTATTTTAGTTCAGTGAATATGTTATTTTACATACCTTTGCTTACATATTTACACAAGTTTCATGCTAAAACATCGGAGTAACTATACTTAAATCAACCATAATTTGGTAGTTTTGGAGTAGCTAGAAGGTGTATTGAACATTGCAATTACGTAGATTGTTTTACCAGTGCTGCTGAAAAACAATTATTTTTCCCAAAACTATTTTTACAGAATTTAAATTCTAATACTTTATTTATTTTGAACCTTATTTTTTCTTTTTTGTTTTTAAATGGCATACAAGGCATTTATATGCATACTCTGA
The DNA here is from genome assembly GCA_933210815.1 of Meta bourneti. Classification (NCBI taxonomy): domain Eukaryota; kingdom Metazoa; phylum Arthropoda; class Arachnida; order Araneae; family Tetragnathidae; genus Meta; species Meta bourneti. The sequence goes on from OW119926.1 coordinate 95,632,778, forward strand.
ACTATTCTCTGCATTCCGAGTAACATTGACACACTCTAGAGACTTCTTTCTTACTAAAAATTTAAATTTTACACAAATGTAAAATGTCAAATATGGCATTTATTTACATTTGCGAAATTGTGCATTTAACAATTGTGTACCTTTATTAGAGTGGTAGTTACATGTTATAAATAGGAATTTCAATTTATTAATGAAAGCGGAAGTTATTTAACCAATTCAACCCGAGTAACGCCGGGTAATTCTGCTAGTTAGAAATAAAAATTAACATGAGTAAGAAGTATGCAAAATACTTTTTTTTATTTTTGGTTAATTTGATTTCATTTGGAGGTAGGAAATATGCATATTGTAGCCTATATATAGCATATATATACATCATAAAGAGATTTAAATATGGTATGAAATGTGCATAAGCCATCAATAGCCATTAGAAATTAAGACACTTTAGTGCAAATTGTGTGTGTGTGGGTTTGGTAAAATGACTAGAGCAATAAACCAAACCAATACAGATGACATCTTTACTTTGGAGTTCTATATGGACCATGTGAAGTTAATGCATATGTCATCATAAGTTATATAAGAATATATATTTAATAAAAATTGATTTAGTAATTTAAATTTGGTTGCTTTTGAATCAGTTTGTACCAGGCATTTTCACTAATAAGATTTTTAATAGCTCTTAAAGAACTTAATTTATTAAGGTCATAACAAATTATTTATATTTGATGTCTAGTGCAGTATAATAATAGATATTTATATGAATAATAGATAATAATAGATATTTATTATGAATCTATTCTGCATGTAACCAAACCCTGATTTACTGTTTATTTTAAGGAACTCCCACTTTTATTCATTATTTTAGATAAATTATAAAGTTAGTAAAATGCCACTAACTAAAATAAGTAAAGCATAAATGTTAAAAACAAAGTGAACTTTAAAGGGCATAACTGGAAGCCTGAATGTTCATATAACATTTCATAATCAATTCAATTCAATCATTTCAAATTCATCGTATTCATGAAACAATTGATGAATATCAATCACAAAACTTTATCTTTATTCAATTCATTGCATTAATACCACTGTTTCTTATCGGTTCTGGATAAAAGTGGAAGGCCCTTAACTTTTAGATTACGGGTGGCACAACAGTCGCACTGTGATATTTTCCTTCCTAGAGGTACAGATGGCTGTACCGAAGACTTTACCCCTTTTAAGTGACCGCTGACATCGATCACCATTTTCGAGCTGTCAGCGACTGGCCCTAAAGAGGGACGGTCCTTTTGTTCGAAGCCCTGCCCTGTCGATCATTCTGTGAACGCTGGAGAACTGTTGTGGCGGTGATATCTCTAGCAAGCCAAACACTATGAAAGGAAAGTGCGCTAGATGGTCAGTCGTAAAAGTCATTCACCACTCTCTCACAAGTTCTGTAGGGGGAAGGAAGTCGAGAGAAATCTGCCGTTCTGAGACGCGGGTAACGAAATTTGGGCGCCGTAGTGTAAAGGCTAACTGCTATTTGGACTGCACAGTACTCAAATTGTAGCAGAAAATTGGAAAATAAACTCAAAATGGAGTGAAATGATTTCTTCAGTTGTGACTTCATTAGATTAAGGTTTCAATGCTCATTTTCATTGGAGCTTTAAAAAATTAGTTAAATTGAAGTTTGTGTAAATTTGAAATTCCACTCTATTCGTCAATTATTATTGGTTCTATAAATCTATTCTTTTGTGCAGGCTGTGATGGTGGGAGATGATATCAGCAGTGATGTGCATGCTGCTCAAAAGTGTGGCATGCGAGGTGTGTTGGTGAAGACTGGAAAATTCAGGTGCTCATATCTTAATTTGGTTTAAATAAAGTTTTAGATTTTACAAATATTCAATATTATACTCTTAATTCTTATTATTTTCCTCCCTAGAATTTTGCTTTCAGGGGTTGCCCACTGAGCTAGCAACCGTCGAGTTGTAGGCAATGCAGGTTCGATTGCTCCTTGGTTGCATTTTTCTCCACTGTGTCAGTAAAACTTTTTGCGTGTGTATGTTCATTTACTTGATGTTTGGCACAGCTTGGCAGAAATATGGCCCTAGTGCTGTGAAACCCAACTCAACCATTACCCACTTCAAACTGCATGAAACTTTAAAGTAACTTCAAATTAACTATATACCACAATAAATTTAAAGATTCAGTCTAACAAGAAATTAAATATTTTATTTAAACTTGCGTTAATTCACTTGCAGTTTCGTTTCCTTTTATTCCTCTTTGATTTTTTATTTATTTGTCGTTTTTAAGTTAAAATAATTAATACTTTCATTATTGCTATGGGGTAGTTAAGGTTTTGCACCATATTTCCTTAAATTTAGTAAAAATATCAGTCATTGAAAAGTCAATAATTTCATATTATTTTTTACCTCACGCTGGACTTTCCCTTCAGTTTGGTGGTCCCAGATCATTGCAAACTGCTTTGCTGACTCAGAAGCGAGCACACCAAAAGCATGTTTTTCAATCGCAGAGATAGGGTTTTTCCATCTTGCTCCTTTATTGCCTTGGTTGCAACTCCCTCTCATGTCCTTGACTGCATCAGTGCCTCTAGCTTTCTTCTATGTCAGGGCAAAAAGGGTTAAATCTGACTTGATGGGTCCAAAAGTGTCAAGTGCAACATTAATTTAAAAATATATGCTTAAAATCGAAATTAAATCAATTCTACGAATCGAAATTACAATTATTTGTTTCATGGTATGCTTCTTTTTCTTCCTAAATGTGAGGAAGAGTGAAATATTCAACTTAAGGTTCTGAGAAGTAGCCATTTTAATCCCTTTTGTCCGGACACAGAACATTTATTGGTGGAAGACCAAGCGAAGGTAGCTTCTATCCTGCAGAGGCACTAGATTTTATGGACCTGGTCTAGTATTTTTCCATCTTGCTCCTGCACTGCTTTGCTTGCAACTTTCTGTCATGTCCTTGACTGCGTCTGTGCCTCTTTGGATTTATTGATGGAAGACCAAGAGGAGACACAGCTTCACCCAGGTCCATAAGATCTTTCTCCTGTTCAGGCGACAAGATCTTATGGACCTGGTCTAGCATTTTCTAGTCTAGGGGAATAAGCAACTATTTTTATCCTTCACTAATTCAGTTAACTGTTTTGTAAACCCTTTAACTTATGTATTTATGTTTGAAATGTAGTGAGAGCTACCCATTTTGTTTTATAGGGAAGTCGATCTGAAGAATTCTCAAGTGAAACCTGATGCTGTTGTGGACAATCTTGAGCACTTTATTGATCTGATATTGAAATAGACAGAAATATTTTATCGCAATTAAAGATTATTTTAATGATGGAATTTTTGGATAGTTTTGTTTCACTGTTTTATACACTATAAGGATTTTGGGTAACTTTTCGAAGCTTAAAAGTTTCACAGAGATAACGATTAAAATCTAATGATTGCTGATAACTTATGATTTTAACACTAATGCTTTTAACTATAATTTTATTCATTCCCATCTGGTGGGATGTGAAAGTTTGGAGAGTGGGGTGCCAACTAAGGTGTTGACCTTGGCATTTGACCGTGATTCAAAATTACGAGGTGTTTTCCAAGGAGCTTTCCCTTAGGGATTGACCCGGGCTGTCACCAATACCCTGTTGTGTTGCTCCAGTGCGACGTTAATTAATTACCATTACCAACACCATTACCCATATGATGGAGCCACTGTAGTATTTGGAAGAGTGGCGGATAAACAACCGGAGGGTTGTGAGTTTGAAACTCGATCCAACCAAAGACTGTCATGCAAGTAGGGGCTGGTGCATGTTCAATTTGTCATGGTCTTAAATCTTCTCCTGTTGCTGTGGTGTGGAAGTTTGGAGAGTGTGTGCCAGCTCAGGTGTTGAATTCGTCATCTGACCATGGTTCAAAATTACGAGGTGTCCTCGATTCTTTCCCTTAGGGATTGATCCAAGGCTAATACCTCGTTTTGTTGCTTCAGTGCGACGTCAATTCAATTACCTACCTCATATCCATTTGATGCCTTTTTAATGCACTTTAATGACTGATATCTCAAAACTGACCCTTTTGCTATGGAATGTACTTTTCCAAGAAAAAGGTTAATGTTTAAAATATTTGTGAAGCAAATTTAGGGCTCTAACGTTTTAACCAGAGCTTTCATGGTATTAAAATATTGATACGTAAAATAAGAAAAATAAAAGAATTGAAAAATTTGCTTTTGCAAAAAAATGTCTTAATTTCATAAAGTTAGTCTTTAAGTGACTTCTAAAAAATGTTTTGTCTGCTTTTCCTTTAATCTGTACATGTTTCTTAAATGCATTTTTAAAATATAGCTAGAGAAATATCTAATTTGAAGTACTCTTACAACAAAGCAAAATATGTGTGTATTTTTCCATCAATCTTAAAATTGAATGATTTGAATAAGAAAATAGATAAAATTCAAAATCTTTTTACAAAATTTATGTTCACTTTTGGAGTGCAAAAATCTGAGTACTGTATACAAATAAGACTAAGTATGAAAAATTTAGATCCACTATTTCGATATTGATATTTAATTCAGGACTCCTACCCATCAGTTAAAAACAAAATTGTCCAAGTTCCCAGACAATTCACAACTGGATTGCTGAACAAGTTATTCTTCATAAATACAAAAGTATGATTTTCTAGGGAATCACATAATCAAAATTTTTTAAAAGAAGTTTTTAATTTTATTTTACTTTTCCAACAAAGAGGGGGCCGTCGTGGCTCAGTGGGTATGCCCACTGCACCAGCAACCTCCGAGTTGGAGGTGGCGCAGGTTGGATTCCTGTCTAATGCATTCCTCCTTGGGTGTATTTCTCTCTTCTGTGTCAGTAAAGCTTTCATTGTGTGTCTGCATTATTTGATATTGTATATAGTGTCTGGCGCAGCACGGCCAAATATGGCCCTTACGCCATAACCCCCAACAAAGGGGTGGGTGATCAAAGTTGCTTATACCAGAAGTAATGCATGCCTGACAGCGTCGGCAAATAGATTTGCCGTTACGTGCATGAAAATTCTTGGCTTTCATTGCAGCGGTGACGTCAGCTTCGGAGTTCCGCACATGATGCCTTTGAGGTATCCCAGAGGTAAAACGACCGTGGTTCAAAATTACGTGGTGTCCTCGGTCTTTCCCTTTGGGATTGATCATTGATCCCGGACCGTCACCAATAGCCCGTTGCGTTGCTGCAGTGCGACGTTAATTAAATACCTACTTACCTGTCAAGCTAAATGTAGGTGGTGGTAGCGGGCGATCCGAGTTTCCTATACGTATTCCGAATTTGACGTCACTTGACTTGTTTTTCAAATACGATTTCAGGACGTCGCCACTAAAAATTCCAAAGAATAAATTCCGAATTGATAGTGATAGGTAATCATCATTAGATTAAAAGCCAAACAGTGCTAAGCTACATTTTAAAGTAACCTCGATATGTATCATGCTAGCAAACTCCGCATTCCGTCTGATTTATTACACTGAAAATTCCTCATTTAAAAGCGTCCTCGGGGAAAGGTAAAATAAATACCCTACCCGTACTTAAAAACTATTTTCAAAAATGGATGAAAATGCAATTTTGCATTAAGGTGGGGTAGGGGATTTTAATTAACGTCGCATGGGGAGCGGGCTATTAGCGACGATCCGGGATCGTACCCGAATGGAAAGATCCGAGGACAACGTAATTTTGAACCAATGCCAGATGACAAGGTCACACCCGAGCTGACACCTCACTCTCCAAACTTCCACATCACGCTAACTTGAGTACATTGGAGGCCACGACAGATTTAACATGTACAAGACAGTCTGGTTGGATTCGAACTCGCTGTATTAAAGGAAGGTAGATGTAGAGCAATGACCTGAAGCAAAATGAAAAATACTCCGCAAATATATGAGAATGAGCCCTAAACGCTTAAAATGCTCTTAAAACAAAAATAACCCCAAATTGCAAATGATCGTACATGGTAGTGCATTTCATGAAATAGAAATATATGGATCTCATGTGCCCCTTGTTTGTACAGAATGTATAATTTTGTCGCATCGTCAATAGTCCGTTATGTTGCTCCAATGCGATGTTATTTAACTACCTATCTCTATTCCTTCGCACAAGTAAGGCACTGAAAGCAAGAACAGACTTGAACAATACAGATATGTGAGATATTTGGGCATTAAGATGCTGGTAATGATACTGCACAAATGTGTTTAAAAGTTAGTCCGAGAGATGGCACCACTTTAACCAGTGGCGTAGCTGGAGGGGGGACAGCAGCCTCGGGCGGCTTTTCTAAAATATTAAATCGATCTTGTTCTTAGAAATATTTTCTAAAAATGTTTCGCGTCTTCTCATATGACTTCAGAGCAGGCCAGTATCAGAAGGCCGTTTTCGTTTTATATAGTACGATAAACACACAATGTATCCAAATATGATCAGAGGCCGGAGTAGCCCGGTTAGAAAAGCAGCATATTAGCAACCTGAGGGTTGCGAGTTCGATACGCCGTCCAACCAAAGAGCGTCGTGTACAAAGGGGTGGTGAACGTTAGATCTCATGGCCTTAAATGTTCTCACTTCGACGTGGGACACCAGCTCAGGTATTGACCTCGTCATCTGACCGTGGTGTCCTCGGGAATGATCCCGGACCGTCGCCAATAGCCCATTCTGTTGCTCCAGTGCGACGTTAATTAAAATGCCTACCTATCCAGCGATATTTACTTTCTACGAGTTAAATCAAGCCTCTTAGTTGTGGAGATTTTTTCCAATGCAAGTTTATGGACGTTTAGTCCTCCAAGCATTCTGTAGGGTAAGAACTTAGCAGTCTCGGTGGGGATCTCTATGGGAGGTGAAAACTCTTACCGGGACCCTATGGCTTGTGCTACTAAATCGCAACCCACCGTGAGCACATGCCATCCTGGAGGACATTGGGAAGCTGCTTTCCACTTAGGTATTGTCTCGAAGATACCAGGACACTTCAAGCAGTCAACCCGACTTGGGCACATGCCATCCTGGAGGACATTGGGGAAGCTGCTTTCCACTTAGGTATCGTCTCGAAGATACCAGGAAGCTTCAAGCAGTCAACCCGACTTGGCACATACAGGATTCAAACTCGTAACCAAGCGCTTCAATCTACCATTTCCTTCAGAGCGACGCCTTTTGTCTCAGTCACTGGTGGGGCAAATGGAGATTTTGAAATACACAATATTTTAGGAAGATAGGACCCCTCAGAGGATTAAATAATTATGAAAAGTAAGTTCTCGGTAAACAGGTAGGGGGGGGGGTATTTCAATTAACGTCACACTGGAGCAACACAATGGGCTATTGGTGACGGTCCGGGATCAATCCCAAAGGGAAAGATCGAGGACAACGCCACGTAGTTTTGCACAATATTTTAGGAATTCGATTTTGAAACAAATACTCGTTTGCATGATGTGCTTCACTATCCTGCAAAATGCCAGTGTTTTAAAATGTGTTATTCAATAAAAGTAACAAAAAGTGGATTCATGATTCACATTACATAATGTTAATAAACCAAGGTTATTAAATTAATAATTGTAAATGCTATAAATAAATTAAATAAAAGCACAAAAGATTTGGAAAAGCAAATTATATTTCTTTTTATTGAATATAGAGCTAGAATTGAAGTTATAAAGAAAGAAAATCATGGGGGTCGAAACTTTGCAATTTGGAAGGTCGTTGCACATAATATTCTATTAATTCTAAGATAGACAGTAATAAATAATCCATGTAAAATGTAAATCTTCAATAATTAAAGTCTATTAATGAAAACGTCTGATGTTTTTCTTTTTAAACAGTTTACTCGACTTTGGAATAATGTATTTCTTTTCAATTTGTATCCATTTCTATTGTCTGATGCACAGAGGTTCAGTTCGCTGCATTGAACGAGGACATCGAGCCACTGATGATTTCATAATGTCATACGGAATGTATATTTTCATCTTCGCTTCCATCGTCAATGAATCTCAACTAGGCTCGTATTGAATCTTTTTTCATGTCGTGCTAATTGAAACGATGCAGAGAATGTAGGAGTAGCTGTTGTTCATGAAATAAGCCGGACCAGGTAGTTCTCCTTAGCAACCCACAAACTAAGTTCAAGTCGTTTGCTCCTAGGCCTTCCTTCCTGGCTACATCCACGCACTGATGTAGCCAGGAAGGAAGGTTAAATATTTCCCTGGCTGAATATATTCCTGAACATTTTTTTTATTGAACAAAAAGCAAACTCCCCGTGCACCACAGAAGTACAACACGGGATTTGCAGAAGTAAGTTGAATTAACAAAGAAACAGTGGTAAACAATTTAACTAAAATTACAAGATTTGATGAGCTTAACAAATGAGTAGAAAAGAAGATAGATTTAACAAAAACATTGAGTTTCATTGGCCATGTTTTACCTAACCTTCTCAAATCATTTTGAAGGCACATTCTTGAATTTTCAAATGCAGGACAACTGAAAAGCAAATGAGGCGTTGACATGGAAAAGCAAGTAAAAAAAAATCGAAAATTAGATTTTTGGCGGGTAAGATGTAAGAACCCATGCCAGTGTCATGGTAAAGCCAGTAAGTCGCTAGGAGAAATAGTTTAGTTTCTGCAGCTCTTTTAGTTTATACAAATACAATTCCTTTGTAACAGGCTCACAAACGCTTTTTGCTTTTCCTTTAAAATTTGGTTTTGTGACTTACATGTTTTTCCAAGTCAACGCCTCAAATGCTCCACATCTTGTGGCTGCTTTTTTTGTGGCTGCTTTTTTCCGCTATATTAGTATCGGGTTTCTCACAAGTATTTGACGAATTTCCATAGGCCAAACTATCAATTTTATCATGTCCTTCGGAGGTGTCCACGATGTCGGCACTCTCTTTCATCATATTCCTTATTCTCACAATCATATTCATCAAATATTTTACCATCTTCGTTATCCCCACAATCATATTCATGAACAATTTCATCATTTTCATTATCATCACAATCATATTCACCAACTTTTCTATCATTTTCCTTATCCATACAATTATGTTCATAAACTTTTCTATCATTTTCCTTATTCTCACAATAATATTCACTAACTTTGCCATCATTTTCCATATCCTCAACATCGTGTTCATAAACTTTTAATCATTTTCCTTATCCTCACAATCATATTCACACACACACATCAACTTTTCCATTATTTTCCTTATTCACACAATTATATTCACCATCATTTTCCTTAGCTACATAATTATATTCAACTTTGCTATCGTCCTCACAACCATATTTATCAAATCTTCCATCATTTGCTTTATCCCCACAATCATATTCAACAACTTTTTCATAATTTTCCTTATTCGCACTATAACATTAATTTTTTCCATGATTTGCCAATGCAAGTGCTTTGGTGGTCGAAAGTTTCATTGCAATGTTTTCCTTCACAACCTGAAGCGATTTGTTTCCATATTTATCACCGTCATTTGCCTCTAAGACACCTTTGATTGTTCCTGTTCATCGTATTTTACCACTTTTCTTCTTTTTTCCTTTTCTTTAATATTTTCTTTCTCAACTGAGCCAATATTCAACATTTTATCCTTATCACCATTGAAAACCATTACCTACATAAAATATGCCATCAGCAGTACAATATAAGCTGCGTTGTCGATAATGATCAATCCAAATAGTCCCCAATACCAAGCGAATAATAACAACCACACCACATCCTTGAATTTATTCATATTTAAATCACTTTATAAAGTCTTCAAACGAATTATAATATTTTCAAACTAAGTAAAGTAAATCGATTGCTTGTGTGATCTCACATGATCAAAACTATCATTGAAAAAGAAGTTATTGTAAACGTGAATATTGTTGTATCCTACTATTACGTCTACCTAATTTACCGACGCAGTAAAGTATTGTTTTATAAAGATATTTGCGAATCAACGGTGACGTAGCTTGGGTAGCGGCCCAAGGCGCCAATATTTAAAGGGTCAGTATTATTATTGAGGGGGTATTATTATGATTAAAGGGGCAATGTCTAAAAGGGCGGTAATATTAAAGTTTTGTTTCTCTTACAAAAATGTTTTTTAATTTTTTGTCTTTTTTTCTGACTTCCGAAAAATGTTATTAGTTTTATTTACTTTCGTCGGCATCTTTAGGCTGTTTTCATTACATATAACTGTAAGTTTATGTATGATAAACATTATACACAATGGTTTCAAAGAGGATCAATCTATTAGATAAAAGCACGAATAGAGAAGGAAAATTTGTAAGAGGAAGTGTCCACATGGACAAACCTCTATTATGTTTCGTTTATCTAACTTGCCAGGGGCTCCTTTTCAGGACGAAGTAGGGATCGGAACTGACATGATAGTACAGGAAGAACTTAATTACTTCAAACTGAGATTGGAAGTATGGTCATTTTGTTAATCAATCATCCAAATATTCCTACTGTTTAAAGGACGTTGTAATATAAACGCACAGGTGTAAGGATGGTACTCATTAGTAAATAATACATTGCAAGGGAGAATTCAATCTAAAAGGCAAAGTAATAACTACTATATATGAAACGAAGTAAACTATTGCATTGATTTAACAAAGGGTCAAAAATAAATTGCTGTCTTGTGTTTAGCACAGCTTGGCTAAATATGGCTCTTACACCATAAAACCTAAAAACAGTCAACCAATCGAAAATAAGTTTCGAAACTGACGGTTTGTAGATACAGGGACACCAATTCCTAGGAACTCCTAAATATTTTTAGGGAAAGGGCCCAGTCCGGACCACCCTCAAACATAACCGGCGAATATTAAGTTATAACTGCTATTACAAGTTGTCAAACCTAACTCAATGTCATATGACCGCTATTAGAGATATTTTCAGTGCGAACATACGATCCAGACGGAATGTACAGATTTTATTTCCGCTGAGTGCTCAGGCATGATACACTTCGGGGTTAGCTTAATATGTAGTTTATCGCCGTTTTAGCAACGTTTAATTTGCTTACGGAATCACCTGACGTTTTAATCAATCGTTGTCAAATGGCAAATATATCGATAAAAAAGGCCTTATTTCGTCTCCCGTAAAAGATCGAAGATTATTTTAGCATATACCTTTTTCTCAAATATTATAGCATGTTATTTATCTTCGAAAACAAAAATCGATTAATTTTCTTAATAACAATAAAAACATGATCGAAGCTTGAATATTTATGGCAAAGTCAAGACAATGAGACAGATAACGCATCGACGAGAGAGATAGTATTCAAATGCGTGGTGCTGGCTAAGTTTATAGGAAAGTCAGCACCTCTGCACAAACTTCAAATGTACATGCAAAATAAATAATTATTATAAATTTATGCAAGTGTAGAACGGTATTTAAAGGGGTTAAACTGGAAAACATGGTACCATCGCCAATTGGCAATACTTTTCCATCGACAAATAGCACTAATTTTGGAATATGGTAACCCGCTCATGATAATTTTCAAGTAACACGGTATCATAACTAAACAGGTTGTGTTTTAATGAGTCACCAATTTATAATCAGGGATTGAAAAAAATATAAGGTAGATTTTTATTTTTTTACAATGACTTTTTCAGGTATGATGTATGAGTCATAGGGCGACCCATAAACTATGGAACAATTTTCAACCCTAATAACAGCTAGATTCGGGTTCAGCCAAGACAGAGAAAAACTATTGGTGATATTTACGAAACGTGCTTATTGAATTTTTTGTATGGCCCCTTGAAGTACAGTTTCAATCCTACAGGGTGTTCAGTATTCCGAAAATATTTTCTCCTTCATCGTATCCCTATTTCATATTTTCCCCTTTTAGGTTTTACTGTACCACCCGCCCCGTCCTGTTACTGCATTATTTGGAAGAAGGAATGATAAAAGTAAGGGAAACAGAAAGAAAAATTGGGGAAAAAAGGGAAATAAAATAATGAAATTCGAAAAAGCAAGCGCAGACGATCATGGGGTTTTTAGTCTTGTGCTCAAAGTATTTTATTCGTTCGTTTTATATTTGCTATCACCGTCGAACTTTTTTTTCACCTTTTCCCATTTTGAGTTGAATACTATTCCAATTTCTGCGGTACTGTTACGTGAAGTTGAGTTGTGTGCCATCTTCTGGAAACGGCAGCGGAATTGTCAAATTTATGTGGAGCATTCTTTTAACGTTCTCTTCTGCCGATGGAATTTTCTCCCTCACGTCAAAGTTTATTCCAGGAGATTAGAAAATTAATTTGTAGGGAGATTTTTTTTTATTTTCGCTCGTTGAAGTATTCCGATTCTTCATGCTTATAAGCCAATTGGTTTCGGAAGAACAGACTCATTTATCATTCTGTGGAACAACATATAATGAAGCGGAACACAGAAATTAAAAATCGTAATTCAAATTGATTCTTCCTGTTTCTTGCTGGTTGACAAAAGGATTTCGTGTAATTTGGACGATGGGTTAAAGATGAAAAGAATACCAATACACTACAGCGGTTACAGCAAATATTGAGATTTAATTATAAATATTACCTGCTTATATATTAAGAATTTTTCCGTTGACATATCATTATCGAAGTTTTCAGTCTTGTGGAATTCTGGTTCCGATAAAAGTTTTTATTTTTCGCAAAACTAACTGAAGGCGTTCTATTTCACGGTTGGTGTAAAAATAATAGGCTTATCAAGAGGCCGTGAGACCTTTTATTTATCTTAATGGAATAAGTTTTTATTTTATGATTTTGTATTGAATTTGTTAGGGCACTACATGGTATTAGTTCTACAATAAATGAGATGGAAAAGTTTCCTGAAGATTTGGGAGAAATCGGAAATAGAAAAAATATGTTGAATGTGACAGTTCCTACGATAACCTATAGATACGGAATTTCCAATTTTTCTCATTCATTACTCTCTAAAATGAAATTATAACATAATTTTTCTTTGGTTCTGGTGGTAATAGACTTTCTAAAAAATTAAAAAGAAAGTTCATTTATAGGTTTCGTCCCTTTTCTTGTGCTTTGTTGGAACTTTGATTAAGCCTTTGTGACAGCATTTTCCATTCAAATCTAGACATACAGTGGCTTTAAAAATTGAGTTAAAAATACATTTTTATTGCGTTTATTTTTGCATGTAGAACCGCTTCTAAAACAAGGGTCACTGAATTAACAATAATTTGTGTTGTTTTCCGGAATATTTTCCCCAATTTTTGTCGTGGAATCATTCTTACTTTCTGCGCTCTAAATATCGCGATTTTTAACCATTTCTTCTACTAGAACCACATATTTTCAAACAAGTTGAGATCCTGAGATTATGGTGGATGTGTACAATTGTTATTTAAGATGGCACAGGAACTTTAATTTAAACCCTGTACCCCTCCCTTCTCTGTGGAGACGTTATTTATGGACACAATTTGACTAAAAATCCAACTTTAGATAATTTTTTAACAAAATGTTTAATAAACTTCACTATTTCACTTCTCTTTACTTTATTAATAAAAACGAAATTTCAGCCTCTCCACCCAATATGCATAATATACTCGTCCGAGTATACTATGCATATAAACGAGTATACAGTCCATAGTATACTCGTTTCCAACAAATAAACATGGTCCGCAGTAATCCAGTTAGCAAGTAACGGATGAGTAACCGGAGAGTTGCAAGTTCGAAACTCGGTCCAATCACAGACTATCATGTACGCGGAGGCTGATGTGCGTTAAATCTGGCGTGACCTCCAATGTCCTCACGTTGACGTGGTGTGGAAGTTTGGAGACGGGGGTACCAGCTCAGGTGTTGACCTCGTGATCTGACGGCGTTTCGAAATTACGAGGTGTTGTCCTCGGATCTTTTCTTTAGGGATCGATCCCGCACCATCACCAAGCCTTTGTGTGTCACTAGCCCTTTGTGTTGTTCCAGTGCGACGTTAATCAACCACCTACTTACATCCAACAAATCAACAAGTGAATTAGTTAGAGCTACTTGACTCAAATGTGAACTCGCCTAGTCGAAGTATGTATAATGGCTACTTAGACATTGAGGTATGTAGATAATTAATCCCCGTCACACTGGAGCAACACAACGCGCTATTGGCGACGGTCCGGAATCAATCTTGAAGGGAAATATCCGAGGACAACACCTCGTAATTTTGAGCCATGGTCAGATGACGAGGTCAACACTTGAGCTGGCTCCCCACTCTCGAAACTTCCACATAACACCAGAGTGAAGACATTTGAGGACTTGACAGACTAATGAGCACCAGCCCCCACGTACGTTCGGTCGAGTTTCGAACTCACAACCCTCCGGTTGCTAATTCGCGATTCTACCTACAAGGCTACAGCAACCCCTATTGACAAACTGCACCTCCATGTGTCTGAAAACAGTCGAAATGTAAAACGTAATGTTCATTTTGTATAAAAACAGAATAGAGACGATTGGGCCTTTTAAAAATATTATCTGAATATGCGTCTGGTCAGTAGTCAGAGTAGGGCTCTAGAATCTATTGTCTCCTCCACTCCGAAAGTCTGATTCTAATGCTTCTATATTTTATAAATGAATGATTTGGTTTGGTGGGAGGCTTGTGAATATACTATCACTTTTTGCTACCTAGGGGATATATAATTAATAATAATTAGATCTATAAATGCATTGGATAGTATTGTAAAATTCTATGCATTGTGAATCTAGTCTAAATAAAATAAATATTTTTAAGAATTAATATTTCACCACCAAGTGTGAAGGTATGGAGATTACTAATTAGTCTTCCTTCATTGAATTAATTACTTTGCTTTTCTATATATCGCATGAACGTTTCAAAAGCGATAAAAAGTTTATTTGAATGTTCGTGCCAGTGTGTGATTGTAATTTAAACATTTCACGACCGCAAGCATTGTAAAGAGAAGTCTGTATTCTGGTCTACCGGGATATGTGGCTTTTAATTCTTCCGGTAGCTCTACTTGAACCCTCCAAGTGGTTTTGATGATATATCTCGTCCATCAAGATCTGGTCAAATTTGTCAATGACGAGGTATCTCGTCCATCAAGATCTGGTCAAGTTTGTCAATGACGAGGTATCTCGTCCATCAAGATCTGGTCAAGTTTGTCAATGACGAGGTATCTCGTCCATCAAGATCTGGTCAAGTTTGTCAATGACGAGGTATCTCGTCCATCAAGATCTGGTCAAGTTTGTCAATGACGAGGTATCTCGTCCATCAAGATCTGGTCAAGTTTGTCAATGACGAGGTATCTCGTCCATCAAGATCTGGTCAAGTTTGTCAATGACGAGGTATCTCGTCCATCAAGATCTGGTCAAGTTTGTCAATGACGACGTATCTCGTCCATCAAGATCTGGTCAAGTTTGTCAATGACGAGGTATCTCGTCCATCAAGATCTGGTCAAGTTTGTCAGTGACGAGGTATCTCGTCCATCAAGATCTGGTCAAGTTTGTCAATGACGAGGTATCTCGTCCATCAAGATCTGGTCAAGTTTGTCAATGACGACGTATCTCGTCCATCAAGATCTGGTCAAGTTTGTCAATGACGAGGTATCTCGTCCATCAAGATCTGGCCAGTTTGGCTTATGGCGAGATACCTCGTCGACACAAAACTGCCCTATACTAAGGGTGAATGAAGATCCCAATAGGAAAAAGTTTTGTATCAAAGACTGGCTACTACAAGGCAGTTTTCGATGCGAAGATAAACCATCAGGAGGGTTGAATCAAATATAAGATGCCTATAGTTAAAACTTTTGAAAATGTAATAAGATCCAAATCTTCATTGGCATAGGTATTGTATTTCTAATTAAGGCGCTTGGCTACTCTTTTGACCAGAGTTATTTATACAGATCGGAGTTACTACACGTACTATCTACTGACTAGAGTACTGACCAGTTTACACATAATACCCCTTTTCCACTTTAGTATACTCTTGAGTTGAAATAGGGGTATTTATAAGAACATTTATACTTTTTTCATCTTAAGCCCCCTGGTTTTGTTGGCATTCGACAAAAACATTAAAAAAAAATTCATTCGACGAATGTAATTATTTTTTAAACCGAATCGGGCAACAGTCACTTAATTAAAAGTAACAGACCAACGAAATAATGAATGAAAAATCGTTCTTCGTAATCCGAATTCGAGAACAGAACATTCTTTCAAAAAGCTAGAACAAACGAAGGAACAAACCAAAGACATCAGTAAGCCTTCCCTCCCCCGAAAAAAAGAATCCCGCGATCATTTTTAAGTGAGTGGGTTTAGAAGGCTGACATTCCTTTTGGATAAACCCAGACCCCCCTTCCAAATCCCTTTCCTGAGGCGACTGGCTTTACACCCTAAGCCCCCCTCCCACGTCCTAAAAGTTCCAAATTGTCCACTGCGAAGAAAAATGGCGACTTTTCCATTCTTGACTCCAAGCGAATGTTTTGTACAAGACAAAAAACTGAGAGGGACAGAATTTTCCAAAGCAACCAAACAAGAAGATAGGGTTTTAGCTAAGGGCGCAGTTGCCAGATTAGGCGCTGTTGCGCCTTTTGGGAAATTTTTGGGCGTCGAAATTTTACGTTCTTTCTGGGCCAAAAATGATATGCTAAGTAGCATCAGTTTTGTATCAGCAGATGAAAATTAAAAGTGAGCAAAGCGTATTAGCTTTTGATTTTAAGTTTGTGAGGGATGTTCAGTAGCTTTGGAGGGCTGCGGAAGCCCGGTTGGAAGAGTAACGAGTTCGAATCCTACCAAAGACCTTCGTGTACAAAGGGGGCTGGTGCATGTTAAATCTGTCGTGGCCTCCAATGTTCTCACGTTGGCGTGGTGTGGAAGTGGAGAGTGGGATGCCAGCTCAGGTGGTATCTCGTCAACTGACAGAGGTTCAAAATTACGTGGTGTTGTCCTCGATCTTTCTCTTCGGGTTGGATCCCGGACAGTCACCAGTAGCCCGTTGTGTTGCTCCAGTGCGACGTTAATTAAAATACCATATCAGTAGCTTTTGTTTTTAAATTTGCTTCAGAACCACGATCTAGAGGCCAGGGTAGCTCAGTTGGAAGAGTAACAGATTAGCAACCGGAGGGTTGCGAGTTCGAAAATCGATCCAACCAAAGACCGTCGTCTACGCGGGTGCTGATACACGTTTAATCTGTCGTGTTCTCAAGTGTTTTCTCACGTTGGTGTGGTGTGAAAGTTTGGATAGTGGGATGCCAGTTCAGGTGTTATCTCGTCATCCGACCGAGGTTCAAAATTACGTAGTGTTGTCCTCGGATATTTCCCTTCGGATTTGATTCCGGACAGTCGCCAATAGCCCATTTATTGCTCCAGTGCGACGTTAATTAAATACCTACCTCTGCCAAGCTCAAGAGGCTTTTCTCTAAAGCTAAATATGAGAGGCTTTTGTGTCAAATGCAATATAGGTGGCTTAATGTTTCTGCTGCGATACGTTTTTCCTGTATTCATTCTAATCTAAGCATGAAGCCAGTTGACTTATTTACCTAATACAATTTCAGCACCTCACCAATAAAAATTCCAAAGAAAAAATTCCGAATTGGTTTATAGCAGCGTGGCCAAACATGGCCCTTGCGCCATAAAACCCCAACAAACCAACCAATCGAATTGGTTTATGATAGTTGATTATTCAATACCAGTTACATCAAACACCAAACGTCGCGAAGACGGCTATAAACTACATTTTAAGGTAAACGCGATATGTATCATGAAAGAGCAGGAAGTAAAACCCTCGTCTTCCGCCTTGTTTGCTAACACTGAAAATCCTTTTAGAACGGGCTGTCTTGTGATGGCACATTTTGTTTTATTACGGGTGACGTTATTCGGCTTATTTATCGAATGCGATTTCAGCACATCGCTTACAGAATTAATCATAAATTTATGATTTGCTTAGTTTTCTTTCGATTTAACTGAAGGAATGGCCAATTCATGATACACGACGGCTGCTATATCAACTCCGTGAATCAAATTACTCCACACGAATAGTATCGGAGGAATGGAAGCAACTGTCGCCAAAACGGCAATACATCAAATTAGTTCTTGATTAGTAGTTTCTTCGCTTTCCGGTCGGTAGTTGAATTAACGTCACACTGGAGAAACACAACGGGCTATTGGCGACGGTCCGAGAACAACACCTTGTAATTTTGAACCACGGTCAGATGACGAGGTCAATACCTGAGCTGGCATCCCATTCTCCAAACTTCCACACTACGGCAACGTGAGGACATTTGAGGTCATGACCGATTTAACGTGCATCAGCCCCCGTGTACACGATGGTCCTTGGCTGGACCTAGTTTTGAACTCACACCTGTTGCTAATCTGATGCTCTTCAACCGGGTTTCAGCAACCATCGTCTTCCAGTGTTGTGCCCATGTTTATGAAAGGGATTTTCAGTGTAAACCAACAAACCAGATGGTCTGCTAAGATTTAATTCGCTGTTCAAATGTCCAGTGGTTCCAATAGTGTAGTCGACGGGCCCCCAGGAAAACATGCAATATTTCACTAGTCCAAAAAGAGAATTTCCAAGAAATAATTAAATATTCAAAATTATCTCCGATTTTGTATGTGCTCAAAGTTTCGTTGCTCCAGTGTGAAGTAAATTCAACTACCTATCTAATGTTCTACTATCTACTACCTTACCTTACGTTATAAAATCAAAATTTCAGAATCTAACACTAGTAAGATTCAGGTATCTATTTGAAATTGACTTGAAGTTAAGAGTCTTAATATTGAAATTATCAGACATTAAAAACAAACAGTTCCGAGCTAACTGTTAAAAAAAGGAGATTCATAGTTCACCTTAAGATTAATTCATATATTTTAATGTTTATATTATAATCTTGCACGTTAAAGCCTTTTGATTTTAATACATTTTAATTAATAAATAAGTTTTGTATAATACACTGCTGGCCACCGTAAATGCAACACCCTGAAGGAAGCATGCAAATAATATGAAATTTACAACATGCATTAGCGGAGGTGAGATATGCAAATGATTAGAATTTCAGCGCAGACGCACATCACGCGCGCCTGTGGCGCCACTTCAAAGCGCTATTTAAGGCTTGGAGATTTCGACGATTTCAAGTACGGCAATTGTGTTTTTCTTGTGTTTTTTTCAAAAAAACGATCAATTATGCCTCGTAGAAAACAGCGATCATCTTTTGATCAAGTATCCGAGTTCGACAGAGGAAGGATAGTGGCCTACCGAGATTGTGGATTATCTTTCAGGGAAATCGGTAGTCGTGTTGGACGAAACCAAACAACTGTAATGCGGATATGTGATCGTTGGATGCAGGAGGGTACGACGGACCGACGTGTTCGATCGCATCCACCTCAGTGCACCACTTCACGTGATGACAGGCATATTGTGCGTATGGCAGTGACGGATCGCTCAGCCACATCACGAACCATAGCACAGCACATTCAGTCTGTACCGCATCATCCAGTGTCTGCGCGTACCATTCGACGCCGTTTACAGCAGAGTGGTCTGTCCGCAAGACGTCCATTGCTTCGTCTACCCTTGACGCAGAACCACAGACGTTTCCGCCGCCAATGGTGCGATGAAAGAAGGATGTGGACGGCAGAATGGAATGAAATTGTCTTTACTGACGAGTCACGCTTCTGTCTGCAACACCACGATGGTCGGATTCGAGTCTGGAGACACCGTGGAGAGAAGATGCTGAACAGCTGCGTTATTCACCGCCACACTGGTCCTGCACCGGGTATTATGGTATGGGGCGGTATTGGATATCACTCTCGCACTCCTCTAGTACGCATTGCCGGTACTTTAAACAGCCAGCGCTACATCTCCGAGGTGTTGGAGCCAGGTCTCCTCCCTTACCTTCAGGGCTTGCCCACAGCCATATTTCAACAGGATAATGCGCGACCACACGTGGCACGCATTGTCCAAGGGTTCTTCGTCAATCGCCAGATTGAATTGCTTCCCTGGCCAGCTCGCTCTCCGGACCTTTCGCCGATAGAAAACATGTGGTCCATGGTTGCTCAACGATTGACCCAGAATACATCCCCAGCTGCCACACCAGATCAACTTTGGCAACGTGTGGAAGCTGCTTGGTCTGCTGTACCCCAAGAACACATCCAAAGTCTCTTTGAATCAATGCCGAGGCGTGTGGCAGCGGTGATCTCCAACAATGGCGGCTACTCTGGCTACTGATTTTGGCAGGAACCACACTTCACAGAAGTCTATAAATTTAATCATTTGATACTTGGTCAACATGTTATCTACAAAATAAATTTTGTTGTGATATCTCTTGTCTTTCTTGGTGTTGCAATTTGGGTGGCCAGCAGTGTATTAACTGTTCATTTTATTTTAGTTTTCTCTATTTCAGAACTTTAAATTGTTACCACTAATCCTTAATTTGAAGTTTAACGTTTACCACTAATTGTTACCACTAATCCTCGGTTCTTTCCCATTGGGTTTGATCCCGGATCGTCGCCAATAGCCCGTTTGTTGTTCTAGTGCGACGTTAATTAAATACCAACCTGCATAAGGCCATAGCTATTCTTATTTTTCACTTTGATATTAGTAGGTAGACAGATATTTTAATCAACATTACAATGGAGCAACACAACGGCTATTGGTGACGATCCGGGATCAATTCTAAAGGGAAAGATTCGAGGACAACACCGCGTAATTTTGAACCACGGTCAGATATCGAGGCAACACCCTCTCTCCAAACTTCCACACCAAGCCAATATGAGGATATTTCAGGCCACGGCCGATTTAACGTGCACTAGCCCCCTTTGTACACGACGGTCTTTGGTTGGATTCGAAATCGCAAACCTTCGGTTGCTAATCCGTTACTCTTCCGACAGGGCTACCTTTGGAGAGTGGGGTGCCAGCTCAGGTGTTGCCTCGTCATCTGACCGTGGTTCAAAATTACGTGGTGTTGTCCTCGGATCTTTCCCTTTGGGATTGATCCCGGACCGTCACCAATAGCCCATTGTGTTGCTCCAGTGTGACGTTAATTGAAATACCCAAATACCCCCCCGACAGGGCTACCGCGTGCCATGCTTGTATCATGTGTCCCATTTAATTTTATAATCTCAAGGTATCCGCTAAAATTTTTAACAGTCAAGGGGTCCTTTGATTGGTTTTGTATTATGTTAGAGTAGAGTTGGGAATCTAGTCTAACGCTACACAAATCAAGGTTACATTATAGTGTAATATATCGCCGTTTAGGCGATGTATCACATTTTACGTGTAATCTGATTGCCGTTGACCAATCAAAGTTCCTACAGAGGTTGTTCGGACATTTCTTGAACGATTTTAATGGACTGAAGCTCAATTTTTTACATGGAATTTTTGTGTTTTAAATGTTCCATTTGATAGCCCTTATTGTTAACTATCTTTCTACACCTTAATTTCCATGATAATGACTTTTGTAGTATCGACAGTGGTATTTTGTCCCATTCTTGTTCCACAGTTTTCCAGTCCTTGAATGGTTTTCGGTCGACGTTTCGATAATGCCCTTTTTAAAAGTCCAAAAGCACAAAAGTCCATTCGTGAAACATCTGGAGATTTAGCAGGAATATCAATAAAGGGATACCAGTTTGGGGATATCAATAAAGGGATACCAGTTTCTTGTTCTTTTTTCCAAGAATTTAATAGTCGATTTAGATGTGTGGCTGTTTGCTTTACCCTGATGCAGTTCTACTGATTGTTGGCACTGTGAGTAAAGATATGGTATTTCTTTTTTGAATATTGGGGATAAAATGGGGTCTTGATAGTATGTGGGAGTTGATTTTTACATTTCCCCCCTCTTTTTACTTTTAATTTTCCATTATATGCAAATCCGGCAACAATCATAAATCTCTTAGAGAAAGTTCTCACGTTCACTTTGCTATAGTCGTTTGACTTGGCGGATTCTCTTTTAAAATTAAAGATCTTACCTTACAAATATTCTCAGAAATTTTTTCTTTTTTGAATACTTTTTTGGGAGTATTTTTCCACTTTTACGTTTTTTTCCTTTCTCATTGATACTATTACTTATCGTACCTTTAGATATCGAAAAACCATGTTTTTGAATAATTGAATAAGCATAATTCTCTTCGGAAAGAGAGGAAACATAGCCTTCCATCCATTGCTTATTTAAAAGCGCCATTTCGAAAGTAAACAAAACTCTGAGTTAGCAGACGATAAGTTATACTTTAACTATTTAACTGGCTGTGAAAATAAAATTCTTTCGTAGCATACAATTTTTTTACAGCTCAGCAAAATCATTCAAGAAATGTCCGATCAGCCTCTGTATTAATTGCCTAGAGACTAGTTTGGAAGTGTGTTACCAAGAGACAGGTTTAAGAGTATTTTAAGTAGACTAGATTTAGAGTGCTTTGAATTATGTACCTAAATATTAGTTTTGAATTGTGTTTCATAGACTAGTTTTGTAATGCATATTAATTATCAAGAGATTTGTTGGGGAGTGTGTTACCAAGGAGACTAGTTTTAAAGTGACTACTCCAAGACAAATAGCTGTATAGAAAGGTGCCAGCGTTTTTCAATGAATAATGTTAAAATTTTCAGTTCCTTTATCCATCCCCACTTAATAAGAAATGGAGCACTTTAGTAAATGGGCTGAAATCAATGAATAAATAGTTAAGTGTAAGGAGAAAATAACAAAACATCCTTATACACGACTTTTAAAGAATCAATCAATGACGTAAATAAATATATATTTTGTTTTTTATAGTTCTGGGAGGGGCTTAAGACCCCATAGCCCCCCGTAAGTGTGCCCTTGTTTTCACGAAGTTTGTGGCTCTTATTGCTCCACACTAATAATTCAGTATCAGGAAATGTTGTCGTGTCCATTTCTGAGTCAGATGTCGCCGCGTGTATTTTGCACAGCTTCAGCAATGTCGATTATTTGCTTGCTGTAAAGCTGTTCTTCAGTATGGTAATTGATGGTTTGAGCTACTATAGCAGGGCAGGTGGAATATATGATGAGTTCTCTTTCCATCACTGTTAATTTTCATGCCTCCAAAATGTCCTGTTCTCAGTCTGGATAGTGTGGTGATGGTTTATCTATCGGTGTTCATTTCACAAATTTGTTGACTTATTTTTATTTCTTGTGATATGATAGGTAGGTAGTTAATTAAAGTCTCACTGGAGCAATTCAACGGGTTATTGGCAATGGTCCGGCATCAAGGTCCGAGGACAAGACCACTTAATTTTGAACCACGGTCAGACGACGAGGCAACACCTGAGCTGGTACCCCACTCTCCAAACTTCCACACCACGTTTGAGGCCATGACCGATTTAACGTGCAGCTACCGGTGCAGACGACGGTCTTTGGTAGAACCGAGTTTGAAACCCTCCGGTTTCTAATCCTTTGTTCTTCTAACTAGGCTACCACGGCACTTTTTGTGATATGAGATTTAGTTTTACCAAAGCTTAGCATCAGTAAGAGTTATTGGTGTTTGATCAGCTTTTAATGCTCTGGCTTCCTTTGCCTAGTAAATTTTCCAATAAAAAGTATCAGGAAATGAACACTAAACATCGCCAAAACGGCAAAGCATCAAATTAGTTCCTGACCAGTAATTTCATAGGTGGTTCGTTCATATGTTTGTACTTTAAAATCACTGATGAACAAATTACTTTTATGATATAAAGTACTTTTAAACTGGGGCGCATTGGGGCGTTTTTCAAAAGCGAAATTGGGCACTTTCTCCTTCCTTCAATCTGGCAACCCTGGCCGAGGGGCCAAGCGAAAAGGATTTTTGAGTTTCCGATGGTGCGTTTGACGCTGCCACTCCTAAGAGGATTATGATGATCTTCCAGAAAGCATTTTTCGCTACGGTTACGATTCTTAGGAAAGGAGACTGGTGTTTTTATTATTTCTTAGCTTCGTTTTCTCGGTTTGTGACAGCAGCTTGTTCGTGGTGGCTTTTTCGGTCGGTGTTCCGCGTATTACTTTGGCTGTGAAATAAAAATGTCCCGATGTGGATCCTCGTGAAATAAATCATTTTTGAAAAACGGACTCGGCTCTTTGTGCTCTTGGGAAAAAGAGTGAGACAGACGAACGTATAAATAATTAAACGTCACGTTGTGAAATATGGTTTTGTTCCAGTTAACTTGTGGAATATGAAGAGCTTTTTCCTGCTTTTGAGCAACACACACTTCCGGAATTTTGCCAATACTGTCTCGTGTTAACCTTCTGAGCATCAAGAGAATTCCGAGTAGTGTAATATTGCTGTTATCCTACAGTTCTCTTAATGTGTGACTAAATAACCACATTTATTGCTTGAAAGAATCCATGGTCCTATTGGTCCTTTTCTTAGTATAGAATCCTTTGGAACTATTCCATTGCTCCTTTCCTTAGAATAGAATCTTTACAGAACAGTAGATCTTTTTGGAAAGATTCTACTGTTCCTTTTCTTATAATAGAATAATTTGGAAAGATTCCATTGCTTTTTCCTTAGAATAGAATCCTTTGAAAAGGTTCTTTTGATCATTTCTTAGAATAAAATCCTTTTGAAAGATTCAATTGCTCCTTTTCTTAGAATAGAACCCTTCGGATCGATTCCAATGTTCCTTTATTTAGAATAGAATCCTTACAAAACAGTAGAACCTTTTGGGAAGATTCTACTATTCCTTTTCTTATAAAGAATAATTTAAAGCGATTCCATTGCTTTTTTATTGAAATAGAATCTTTTGGATGGATTCCATTGCTCCTTTCCTTAGAATAGAATCTTTACAAAACAGAAGATCCTTTTGGAAAGATTCTACTTTTCCTTTTCTTATAATAGAATAATTTGGAAAGATTCCATTGCTTTTTCCTTAGAATAGAATTCTTTGAAAATATTCTTTTGCTCATTTCTTAGAATAAAATCCTTTTTTATTATTTGAAGAATATAAATGGAAAAACAGATTGGCATAATTGTATAGAAAGTTTCTATTGCATTTAAACAAAAAATATTAATATAATTTAACGTATAATTCATAATAACACGAAAATGTGGCAAACATAAAGCAAAAAAGTCTCCGTACGGTGAAAAATATTTCATTAAATGTTATTTCCCCCTCCCCATGTTTCATCATTTAATTGTCAATTGAACCTGCTTTTGCTTTAATGACCTCTCTCAGAAGTTTAGGCATGACTCCCACAAATTTTTTTGGTGTTTTTGGTATAATTTTGTTACAGACGTCCAGAATAGCACTTTTCAGGTCATTTTTGCTGCTGGTATCATAATTTTTCAGTTCACGACCGATTTCTTCCCATAAGTGTTCTATGGGGCTTAAATCAGGAGACTGGTCGTGTGTGAAGTTGCTACGTTAATGGTAAAGTCATCATTCTTTACAGAACGTTGCAGTGTTTTAAATCGTTGCCCAGTTGGAAAATAAATGGTCTTCCAAAAGAGTGTTTCGTAGCACTACAAAGACATTTTTTTCAAAATGTCCAGGTACACATAGCTATTCACGTTACCTTCAACAAAACATAAATTATACACACCAGAAGAACTCATGCAACCCCATACCTTTACATTTCCTCCGCCGTGTTTTACAGTTTTACATAAGTTTTTTGTTTGCATTTGATTTTTGGGTTTTCTCCATGCCATAACTCATTCATCTGAACCATAGAGACAAAATTTTGATTCATCCCTGAAAAGTACAGAATCCCAGAAAATTAAGAGATTAACTTACATGCTTTTTCGCAAACTCAAAACGCTATCTTCTGTTAAGTTTGCTAATGAATGGCTCCTTACGTGCAACATGGCCATTATAACCACCTTTTTTATTTCTCTTTTTATAGTCTGAGGTTATATTTCAAGATTGTAATCAGTTTCAACAAAGCTGAAAGTTGTGGTGCACTAATTCGTGGATTATAGCGAACTCTTCGCAGAATATTCCTGATTTATATGGCTCAATTTCTGAAGTCTTCCGGATCGATTCTTATTTTCCAGTTTTTACCTAATTATATCTTTCAATGGTTTTGTTTGCAATTCGCCAATATTTACTTATTGACTCATGATAAACAGTCATTTCTCAACTTTATAACCAACACGCGAATAGCTTTTGGAATTCCCATTTTAGGTGATCCCTACTGGTATAAAAATAGTTTGAAATGATTACTTACACCATACTGAAGTTCTTTATCATTCGATAATTATGATAATTGAATACGCGACAGCTAGACAGTGCGCTCTAATCAATTTGCATAGTGCGTACGGAAACTTTTTTTGCCTTTCATTTTGCATGATTTCCTCAAAGTTTTAATTAATTTCTTTTTATTTGCGAAAATTAAGAAATTTTTGTTGCGAACACATTCTCTAGTATGAAATAAGTTTCTTGTGCAGTTTCTGAATCTTTGGCGAGATTTCTTTAGAAGTTATAATTTATGAAGTTTCGTTTCCGTACGGAAACTTTTTTTTACCCACTGTATGTATAATACATAACCATTATTCCACACCTACGTGTCCTACTTTTGAAATAACCAAGGTTTCAAAAGTAAATATTCAATATTAAAAACATTCGCAGAATACATTAACCAGCTGTCTCTATTACAAATACTGAAACTTCAACTCTTTCTCAACTCCTACGCTGTCTGGGCTTTCTCCAGAATCTGATAGATGAGCATGAAGGAAATCAACATTCGCGAATACCATTTTTGTTCTTGTCCAAGTATCTGTCGTTAAACCAAAAACCGTTGTTCTAGTTCCGTGTAGTCAATTTATTCTTACTCTGTTGTTGCTGCGAGTGAAGTGTCTATCAACCAATCACAACACAGCACTGGGTTAATAATAATGCACTTATTTTTAGTGTTGATTTTTAATTCTGATGTTGCGCCAAACGAAGATTTAATTTTTTTCCAAAGTATCTTAAAGCTCACAATATTTTTCTGAAGTAGGTAATGCGGAAAAAGATAAGTTTTGTTTCGATGTTCTTGATTTAAAAAAATGAAGCAGCTTTTAGATCCGAATTTTTGAATTCTGCCGTTGCATCAGACGATAATTTAATTTATTTTCAAAGGACAATATTATCAAGAGTAACAACTGTTCATTTTCGTTGTTCCCTAATGAATGGATATTTTAAGGGATATATAAGATATTGAAAGCTGCACTGGGTCTTATGGGTAGCAAAAAATGACCGATCATCGACAAACCAAGCAATTATTTAAAACATGCAGTTTTTCAAAAGTATTAGAATTTCACGAGACGATGTGTAATGGAATTGAAAAAACGATCCACATGTAAAGTAAAATTTGGTTCTCCAGATTTGGTTTTTAGTATTTCCATTCCTTTTGAGATACTTTTATTTTTCCATCATAGTATGGGATGGTTTTTCTGTAAAACTAAATGTAGAGGACTCTAGTATTTTCGTGGCATAGTGCTTCATGTTTTGATGCCGGAAGTGACTTCAGTTGGCATGCACTCGAATGCCAAGTTCAGTATGGAATTAATAATTTAATAGTTTAAAATTTTCTTTTTATTTAACTAAAACACAGCAAAGATCTGTTGCTACAGACTGCAGGGCCGTGGTGACCAGATTAGAAGAGTAGCGGATTAGAAACCGGAGAGTTAAGAGTTCGAAACTTGTTCCAACCAAAGATCGTCGTGTACGTGGGGGTCTGGAGCACGTTAAAACTATCTTGGCCTCAAATGTCCTCACGTTGTTGTAGTGTGGAAGTTTGGAGCGTGGGATGCCAGCTCAGGTATTGATCTCGTCATCTGACCGTGGTTCAAAATTACGATGTATTGTCCTCGGATCTTTCCCTTTGGGATTGATCCAGGACTGTCGCCAATAGTCCGTTGTGTTACTCCAGTGTGACGTTGATTCAACTATCTACCAGGAGCCAAAAAATCAATGACAATTTCTGTGCTACGTATGTTAGTAAAATATAGTCTGCATAGACCAGGGATGCACAGAACGCGGCCCGCGGGCCCTATACGGCCCTCCGTTGATTTGATTTCGTCTCGCCTCACCATGTGTTATTTTTGACTTTAACAAGTCAAGGTAATTTAGGTTAAAACTTCGTTGGCTAGATAATGCATTAAATTGCGCAAGCTTCTTTGGGTCAACATGCATATGTGAACAAACTTTTTCGGTCATGATATTACCAAAGCGAAAAATTGGAACGGCCTGACAAATGAAAATTTAACATAAATTTGGGGCTTCGCAGCTACAAAAATCGAACCGAATATTATAACAATTGTTAAATCAATATGTCAATTAATAAAATTAAATTCTTTATTTACTTTTTATTATCTTTCGTTTTTTGTAACAATATGAAATATAAATAATGTAACAAAAAATATCAATAAATATAAATCAAATCAATAAAATATAATAGATAACTTTTCCTTGGTTTTTTTGGACCTTCCTCCCATAAGTCCATAGTGAATCTATGTCGCCCTTAAATCTGTGCATCCTTGTATAGATAGCGATATTGTCGGCACTCCTTCAATTCGGTAGTCTATAACTCGGTGCGGTAATATAAAATATAATCTTTCCCTTCTGGCAATTTATCCGAGAGCCGATGCGTTACCATTACCCAAGCCCACATGTTACTTTCTCGCTTGTCGTAAGGAACTGTTGCCGCCAAACTCCGCTCGTCTTGTCAATCTGCATTAAGTGCCGAAGAGCCTCTCTTTTTGGGAGTATTAAAAGCCCTCTTCTAAGGAACCGACCCTTTTAATGGATTTTCGCTCCTCCTTTCTAGAAGTGGGGATTTCTAATCGCATGACCCGACTTGAAACAAACCGCTGCAAACACTCGTCAGATTGGATTAGCCGTCGAGTCGCTTCCCATTTAAGTCTACAGACTTGGCTCTTTTGGTTTTGGGGAACTTATTTTAGTCTTTTCAAAGGCTTTTTGAATCCTCGTGCAAATGAGACCCAAACAAAATCAACGTGTTAAAAACACGATGAAGTATGGCAATAAAAAGGAGGATAAAATATACTAATTAGTATCGTATTAATTTTGTTAACAAATTACTGTTCACAATATTTATTTTTGATTGCAATTTATTGAGGATGGAGGTAAGAATAGGCGCCCTGTTCTCTAGCTGTTCTTGCTTTGTGTTCTCTAGACGTTAGGGAGAAAATAATTTCATTGTTTTGTCTCCTCTTTTTTTATTCAATACTTTTTAGAGCAGTGGTTGATAATTTTTGTAGTGATGAGCACCTCCTTGAATCTAAAAATAAGTTCTCGCACCCCCTTGAAAAATGCGTTTCTATTTATTTAGGAAATTACTTCTATTGCAAGTTCATTTATTTATTGAAAAATAACACAAAAATGTATACATTTACACTTATATACAAAAAATTATTTAAATTTTTAATGGCTACATTGCTGTTGTTTATTCATAACTAGTTATCATATATATATATATATATATATATATATATATATATATATATATATATATATATATATACACTGCTGGCCACCCAAATTGCAACACCAAGAAAGACAAGAGATATCACAACAAAATTTATTTTGTAGATAACATGTTGACCAAGTATCAAATGATTAAATTTATAGACTTCTGTGAAGTGTGGTTCCTGCCAAAATCAGTAGCCAGAGTAGCCGCCATTGTTGGAGATCACCGCTGCCACACGCCTCGGCATTGATTCAAAGAGACTTTGGATGTGTTCTTGGGGTACAGCAGACCAAGCAGCTTCCACACGTTGCCAAAGTTGATCTGGTGTGGCAGCTGGGGATGTATTCTGGGTCAATCGTTGAGCAACCATGGACCACATGTTTTCTATCGGCGAAAGATCCGGAGAGCGAGCTGGCCAGGGAAGCAATTCAATCTGGCGATTGACGAAGAACCCTTGGACAATGCGTGCCACGTGTGGTCGCGCATTATCCTGTTGAAATATGGCTGTGGGCAAGCCCTGAAGGTAAGGAAGGACAACTGGCTCCAACACCTCGGAGATGTAGCGCTGGCTGTTTAAAGTACCGGCAATGCGTACTAGAGGAGTGCGAGAGTGATATCCAATACCGCCCCATACCATAATACCCGGTGCAGGACCAGTGTGGCGGTGCATAACGCAGCTGTTCAGCATCCTCTCTCCACGGTGTCTCCAGACTCGAATCCGACCATCGTGGTGTTGCAGACAGAAGCGTGACTCGTCAGTAAAGACAATTTCATTCCATTCTGCCGTCCACATCCTTCTTTCATCGCACCATTGGCGGCGGAAACGTCTGTGGTTCTGCGTCAAGGGTAGACGAAGCAATGGACGTCTTGCGGACAGACCACTCTGCTGTAAACGGCGTCGAATGGTACGCGCAGACACTGGATGATGCGGTACAGACTGAATGTGCTGTGCTATGGTTCGTGATGTGGCTGAGCGATCCGTCACTGCCATACGCACAATATGCCTGTCATCACGTGAAGTGGTGCACTGAGGTGGATGCGATCGAACACGTCGGTCCGTCGTACCCTCCTGCATCCAACGATCACATATCCGCATTACAGTTGTTTGGTTTCGTCCAACACGACTACCGATTTCCCTGAAAGATAATCCACAATCTCGGTAGGCCACTATCCTTCCTCTGTCGAACTCGGATACTTGATCAAAAGATGATCGCTGTTTTCTACGAGGCATCATTGATCGTTTTTTTGAAAAAACCACAAGAAAAACACAATTGCCGTACTTGAAATCGTCGAAATCTCCAAGCCTTAAATAGCGCTTTGAAGTGGCGCCACAGGCGCGCGTGATGTGCGTCTGCGCTGAAATTCTAATCATTTGCATATCTCACCTCCGCTAATGCATGTTGTAAATTTCATATTATTTGCATGCTTCCTTCAGGGTGTTGCATTTACGGTGGCCAGCAGTGTATATATATATATATATATATATATATATACACACATCCTATTTTATATATATAGATAATATTTTTGAGCGAGGCTTCTGTTTTGAAAAAGAGCCATGCGCAAGTCATCACTTGCATTTAAGCGATTTCTGGCTTTTGTTTTTATGTGCAAAAGTGATGAAAATCACATTTCACACAGGTAGGTGGTGGCAAATGGTAAAAGTGTCTGCAATGCTACTTTTTCCAGCTGTGGATAAGGTTCTAACTGTGTATACTAGAATTGTTCCGTCCAGTTTTTCAAATTCCATTTGAATACGTACATTGGCTCGTATTTCAATAAGATCGTCTTTTAATAAATCGCTGTCGTCCATCGAAACTTCTCTCGCACCCCTGGAAATGCTTTCTTGTTCCCCAGGGGTGCACACACCCCAAGTTAAGAACCATTGATTTAGAGGTAAATTTTGGTGTCCATTGATAACGTCTCAACAAAGAGAGAAGAGGCACAGAGGAAAAATAGTTAAATTAAAGTTTCTGTACTACCATAAAGCTTTCATACACCCCATTATATTCTCAAGA
Source organism: Meta bourneti (assembly GCA_933210815.1). Taxonomy (NCBI): domain Eukaryota; kingdom Metazoa; phylum Arthropoda; class Arachnida; order Araneae; family Tetragnathidae; genus Meta; species Meta bourneti. The sequence continues at coordinate 95,664,078 of OW119926.1, forward strand.
CCTCAATGGACTTGAAAATGTGTGGTCCTAACAGGAAAAATATAAAAATCACGATATTCAGAACGTAAAAATAATTCAATGAGAGAAATAGGCAAAACTATTCAGAAAAACATCACAAATCCTTACTTCAGCGGCTCCTTGCCTTAGAAGCTGTTTTACGGGCAAAAATATCAGTCACGAAACTTTATTTTACGTTTTTTATTGTCTTTCTGGGCGAAATACGCTGGTTTATATTCAATTTTGCTCCATAAAGTTTTGCAATGTTGATATTTAAAACCTATTTAAAAAATATAATAGTAATAAGAAATTGTTTTCTTAGTTTAATATGTTTATAATTATTATTAGGTCTGCGGTAGCCCGGTTGGAAGTGTAACGCATTAGCAACCGGAGGGTTGCGAGTTCAAATCCAACCAAAGACCGTCGTGTACAAAGGGGGCTGGTACACGTTAAATCTGTCGTTGCCTCAAATATCCTCACGTTAGAGTGGAGTGGAAGTTTGGAGAGTGGGGTGCCAGCTCAGGTGTGACCTCGTCATCTGACCGTGGTTCAAAACTGCATGGTGTTATCCTTGTATATAACCATGGGCATCCTTGTATATAACCTTGGGGAATGATCCCGGACCGTCGCCAATAGCCCGTTGTGTTGATCCAGTGCGACGTTAATTAAAATACCTTCCTACCAATAAAAATTAAATTAAAATTATCATTTATAATATAGTTTTGGGCTTTTGAAGAAATCTCTTCAGGTTGTATACTGTTTTGGGTGCTATGCATTTGCACGCATTTCCGACTTAAGCAGGTTCTTAGTAGCGTAGTGGTAGGAAGTACAGTTAGAAATTTATTATTAGTTGAGACAATTTTTCAGAGGATCGTTGAAAAATTTGTCTTTGAAAAGGTGGCTTTGAGTCAAAAAAGTTTGGGAAAGTATGCTCTAGAAATTCGAATCTCGGTCATTGCATGATTATTCGAAGTTGTTCGGAGTCCACTTTAGGCCGAAGGTCCCTGTCTGCTAATCCATCGTGAAGCGAAAGATGAAAGTAGAGCTACAAACCAAACTGCATCAACCCCACCCAATTTTCATAGTTCGAGATCAGTTTGACCAAATCATCTTCCCCTCCTCTGATTCTCCATTCATGATTTCATGCAACTTTTAAGTTGTCTTTTTTGCGTTCGTCGAAATTGGATCTTAATTTTAAAATTAATTACGATTCGTTTTTAAGAGTTGAAAATTACGTCAAAATTTACAAATTGAGTATTACCTCAAGTTAGTATTGACTTGTATTGCCGAGAGATGGCGCTACTGCCTCTTGTTGCAGGATTGAATGCAGACGGTTTTTTTTTTCTGTTAATCAAAAATTTGTTTTACTTTCCGAAGGGTAAATATGAAATCGACCAACAATTCTTCAAAAAGATTGCATATGCGGAATATTCAAAAACAAAATGTGACAGAATCTTTATTTGTTCTTTTGGGAGAGAGAATCAAAGCTTAAATAATAAAAATTTAAAATATCTCAGGTTCATAGATCAAAGATGCGTAGTTTCTATGCACCTACTCTTTTCGAATTGCAATATCTTTGATGAAATTCATAAATCTTCTGATTCCTTGACTTATTCCTCCCTGGCTCTTCAGTGTCAGTAAACCTTTCATTTGTGTGTAGGTCTATTACTTGATATACTAGTATGTCTTGTGTCTGGCGGCCATATATGGATCTTGTGCCATAAAACCCCAAAATAACCAACCTTGACTCTTAAAATTTTTATTGAAAGGTTTCTTTTTCGAGAGATAGACAGATTTTTTTTTTCCGAAAAATCAATGCATGTGTAAAAAAAAATTAAAAATTAATTCGGTTTACTTTTCTTCTGGTATCTTTTAACATATGATAAAAAGTACATTGTTTCCTTAAATACTTTGATTTTAAATATTTAAAAGCCCCTTTTGAAAATTTAAATTATATCTTGGTGTGTACGCTCCTAGAAAAGAGAAACCGAAAGTAAACAACACAGCTTTAGAATTACCTAAGATAACCACGTGATCGTGAAATTAAAAAAGCGCAAGGAACGCCAAACGGAAGCACTGTTTTCGCCAAGGTAGGTAAGTATTTAATTAACATCGCATTGGAACAACACAACGGGCTATTGGTGACGGTCCGGGATCAAAAAGACCAGAGGACAACACCACATAATTTGGAACCACGGTCAGATGACGAGGTCACACCTGAGCTGGCAACCCAATCTCCAAATTTCCATACCACGCCAACGTGACGACATTTGAGGCTACGACAGATTTAACGTGCACCAGCACCCTTGTACACGACGGTCTTTGATTGGACTCGGACTCGCAACCCTCCGGTTGCTAATCCGTTACTCTTCCAACCGCGCTAAGCGAAAGAGTTGCAACGCGATGTTGAACACAGAAAACTTTGGAATACAGGTAGGGGTAAGAACTGTGGACCGCTCTGGGCAGGAAGTATGATGTGCAATACCTACAGAATACTTCCGCAAGCTCGTAAAGCCCATGCCCCGTCGTATTTCTGAAATTTCTATGCTCCCGTGGAAGGCCTACCAAGTATTAGACTGGTGTACCAATTTTTCTGGCCCTTCGGTGTAAGGTAGTATTATACAGGGTGGCCAAAAAGTTACCAGACCATTTAAAAATAGATTAACTCTTTAATGTATTAAAAATTCACATTCATTCTTTTATAAATAATAAATACACTTCTTGGAAATTATTTTTAATTAGTTTTGTAGATTATGTTCATCAAATGGCCGCCATTTTGTTCTTGACGGTGGCGGGCTCTTTCTGAAGTGTGCTCCATCACCTCTAGTGATGTTTCTTGGCTTATCCGCACGCCATCTCGTAGGAAAATACTCAACAGATCCCTTGGGACGCAATAAATTAAGGTTGCGTCTATGTATCCAAAATATGCGGAACAAATGCTACAAATATTCATATAACGTGAGGTAATCAAACATGCAAGTAGCTCGACTTTCCATAAGGACGTTTTTTTTTCACTTATGACCGGCCAATTTGAACTTGATTAGAAGTGCCTTAGTAATCACGACACTACAAGGGAGAATTGTGAACCAGTTTGAATACCCTTGTTCTACACGGGATGGGTTCACTTTGCACCTCACATGCATACCCTATACAGAGTGAGTCTAAACTAATAATACAAATTTAAGGGGGTGATAGAACACAACGAAACGAACACTTTTCACCATAGAATGTAGGGTCGCAAGTGCAGCGGTTGGCCGCTAGAGAGCGCAATCAAACGCTTGTATAAAAGCCCATAGAATGTCTATTGGGTGAGTCTAAACTAATACGACAAACTTCAGGGGCTGATAGAACACAACGAAACAAACACTTTTCACCATAGAATGTAGGGTCGCTAGAGGACGCTTTCCATTTCGGCACAAACACACGGTCCGACGCAAGTTGGAAAGAAGAGGCATGAAATATGGAAACAACGCTTTAATGGAAAATAAACATCAATAACTGCTTGACAAAACGAAATAATACAATTAGATTTGCATAAATTAAAGATAAATACAAGGAACAACGGGTAAGAAAGAAATGACATGTACAAAACATGAGAAACTTTTCGCGTAGAAATGAAACGACATGTACAAACATCAGTCGGTAAGTACAACGCAAATGCACAATTACAGAAGCTGTTCAAAATGTCGACCACCACACCTGATGCAGGCCTCGCATCGCCGACGTAACGCTTTTATACGAGCGTTTGACTGCGCTCTCTAGCGGCCAACCGCAGCACTTGCGACCCTACATTCTATGGTGAAAAGTGTTTGTTTCGTTGTGTTCTATCACCCCCTGAAGTTTCTATTATTAGTTTAGACTCACCCTGTATTCAAGGATCAACCCGTTTATAGAGAGCCCACACACTCACTCCAGGTGGTTGATTGCTTTTGGGTTTTACTGCGCATGGACCGTATTTGGCCAAGCTGCGCCAAACACAAGACAGACAATATCAAGTAATTGTGAAAAGAAAGGATGGAGAAGAAAGATCGCTTGGGCATCCTGGGGTCACGATCCCCATGTTTACTAGAGGTAGTAAACCCAATGGGAAAATAATAGATCACTAGGGTACCTCGTGTTCGTGAAGCCCGTTCAAACCTAAAGAAGATATGTCCCGAGGGGGCACTCCAGACAGATAATCGAACGACTCGGATTCGAACCAGGTTGTTGTAGAAGCTATGAAGGAAGCCAGCACTATCGACCTTCTAATGAAATATGCGGAGTATGTGCTTGCAGCTTCGTGTTATTTCCTCAGATCGTTTGGTTTGGAGATCTGTCACGTGATATTGGGAGAAAGAACGAATCATAATACAGGAATAGTCGACTAATGTGATTTAAAACACTAGTTTGCGCTTCGATAATAAATCGGCTCAAGTCGATTCTCAAACCCCCGTGACTTACACTTCTGAGATCTTATTGCGAAGATTGCGCCCGCAACCTCCGTCTATTTAATGAGAAGGTTGATGATAACGACTATGAAAGCCACACCATAGTGCTTCGATTTCCCGTCTCCAAACGGTGTTTCAGCCACAGCAGAGGATCAAAGCGCGACCTCAACACACACGCTTCCAGAAACATTAATTCCAGCCATGGAAAATACTGCATTAAAGCTTCCTTCACTTCAACCGTAACTGAGCCGGATGCCCAATCCATCACCCTCAATTCGTAGATTAGATCATCTGGTGAAATAGACGGAATATGTTCATGTTATTGCACCCGATCGCTCGATTTTGAGATCTTTCCTGTAGTTTTGGAGAAAGCACGATTCCTAATGTAGGGGGGGGGGGAATTTCAATTAACGTCACACTGGAGCAACACAATGGGCTATTGGTGACGGTCCGGGATCAATCCCAAAGGGAAAGATCCGAGGACAACACCACGTAATTTTGAACCACGGTCAGATGACGAGGCAACACCTGAGCTGGCACCCCACTCTCCAAACTTCCACACCACGCCAACCTAATGTAGGACTAGAGAGGATGTTAGGATATTTTTTGAACGTTTTTAATGGACTGAAGCTCCATTTTTTACATGAAATTTTTGTGTTTTAAATGTTCCATTTGATAGCCCTTATTGTTAACTATCTTTCTACACCTTCATTTCCATGATAATAATGACTTTTGTAGTATCGACAGTGGTATTTTGTCCCATTCTTGTTCCACAGTTTTCCAGTCCTTGAATAGTTTTCGGTCGACGTTTCGATAATGCCCTTTTTAAAAGTCCAAAAGCACAAAAGTCCATTCGTGAAACATCTGGAGATTTAGCAGGAATATCAGTAAAGGGTATCGACTTGATATCAGTTTCTTGTTCCATTTTTTCCAAGAATTTAATAGTCGAATTAGATGTATGGCTGCTTGCTTTTACCCTGATGCAGTTCTACTGATTGTTGTCACTGTGGGTAAAGATATGGTATTTCTTTTTTGAATAGTGGGGATAAAATAGGGTCTTGATTTTTACATTTTCCCACTATTTTGGATTTGTGGGAGTTGATTTTTACATTTCCCCCCTATTTTACTTTTAATTTTCCATTATATGCAAAACCGGCAACAATCATAAATCTCTTAGAGAAAGTTCTCACGTTCACTTTGCTATAGTCCTTTGACTTGGTGGATTCTCTTTTAAAATTAAACATCTTACCTTACAAATATTCTCAGAAATTTTTTTTGGAAGTATTTTTCCACTTTTACGTTTTTTTCCTTTCTCATTAATAGCATTACTTATCGTACCTTTAGATACCGAAGAACCATGATTTTTACATCTTACCCGTTAAGTTTTTGAATAATTGAATAAGCATAATTCTCTTCGGAAAGAGCGGAAACATAGCCTTCCATCCATTGCTTATTTAACAGCGCCATTTTGAAAGTAAACAAAACTCTGAGTTAGCAGGCGATGTCATATTTTAACTATTTAATTGTTGCGAAAATAAAATTATTTCGTAGCATACAATTTTTTTACAGCTCATCAAAATCGTTCACAAAATGTCCGAACAGCCTCTGTAATTCACGAGCGTGATTAAAAAGACTAGTTGCGCTTCGACATCCAATCCAACCAAGTGCCACGGTAGCTCAGTTGGAAGAACATCGGGATTAGCAACCAGAGGATTGAGAGTTCGAAACTAGGTCCAGCCAAAGACTGTCGAGTACATGGGGGCTGATGCACGTTAAATTTGTCATGGCCTCAAATGTTCTCACGTCGGTGTGGTGTTGAAGTTTCGAGCGGGGGGAGTCAGCTCAGGTGTTGACCTCATCGCGATTCAAAATTACGAGGCGTTGTCCTTGGATCTTACCCTTGGGATTGATCCCGGATCGTCGCCAATAGCCCGTTGTGTCGCTCCAATGTGAGGTTAATTAACTACCTACCTATCCAATCGGTCCAAATCGATTTCCAAACCCATGTGGCATTCTTCTAAGATCGAATGACAGCGACTCCTCCATCTATTTAATGAGAAGGTTGATAATAACGACCATCAAAGCCACAAAACAGTGCTTCGATCTTCTCCGAACGGAGCTTTCAGCCACAACAGAAGATCAAAGCGCGACCTCGACACGCGCGCTTCAGAAACTTATTATTCATCCCATCAAAAGCGCCCCGAAAAATACTGCATTAAAGCGTCCTTCACTTCAACCGTAGCCGAGCCGGATGCCCAATCCATCACCCTCCGTTCTTTGCAGTTGTGAAGTCATTAAAACGCTCTTTAACTCTCATTTTTATCTCTCTCCGATGAGTTATGAAGCGAGACTCACAGTTTACAAGGCAGCAATTAAAAAGAGTTATCTCTCCCTCTCTTCCATTACGAGATTTTTTCCCCGTTAAGTTTTAATTTAGTTCAGTTAGCAACAATGGTTACGGGGGCGCTTTTAATTGCTCCTCATTTGCATCGGCGGTTCGAAAGAAAACAGATCGACCCCCGCTAATTGGAATTTGTGATTGAAAAGCCCTTCGATTCATCCCCTAATGGATCCCGAGGCCCAATCAACAAATAACGGACCCTCTTTCTTCCAATCAAAACGACGCTCGCCGTAATGGTCGGCCGACGGAGTGAATGCTAATTGGCTGTGTCGCGGTCACTGATTTATGGAAATCGGCCCCATTGTGAGCGGGCCTGAAATGCGGACTTCGGAAACAGTAATGGCGGAGTTCTTCTGGAAATGGGGACCGGGACTTTTCCCGAGGTCCCGTTTCTCCAAAGCACTTAGAGGACGTCGTCGACTCGGGAGGCAATCAGATGAATGGCCCTTTTCGTTGCTGCGGGACGAGAAAGAGACTAGATGTCAGGGCCACACAGGGGCAGTGGCACCCTTTTATCTATTTGTCCAAAGTGCCCCTTTTGCCGGAATGTCTTGATCAGGAAATCTGATGAAAAAATCTGTCGAGGACACGAATCGTAGTTTTGGATGAATACTCGGGTCTGATGTTGGATTGCGGAATGAATGAAGCAGACATAGGAAGTTTGAACGATTGCTTAGTGTGAATTATTCGACAATTAATTTACGGTTTGGACGATTAAAGGGCAGTTTGATATTAATTATTGTTGAGAGATTGTTGTTGTAGCGTTCAGTAGATTTCGAATGACACCACTTACTCTCAGTCCTCGCTCCACGCTATCCGAAGTTACATTGGCCTAAAGCTAGCCCAACACCGTCGAATTTCGACATATTGCAGGCCTCCTCCCCGCGCTCAGTGCGCATGCGCACTCGGTCATGTCAGGTCCTCTGTCCATACGACGTTATATTTATATTCTGAATGATTTTTCTAGTTCGGAAATCATAAGACAAATAGTTGTAACACATTTTTATAGCGTTCGACTTTTCATGCATGCCACCAATTACTGTTCTGATTTTTAAAGACGTATTCACATAAAAAAAATTACACGAGTTACCAAATGCGTCGCCGCAGCTATGTTTTTTGCCGATCAATCGGTCAGGGTGCTGGGTCGAGAGATTCCTGGTTCAAATTCGGGGTTAGGAATGGATGTTTGTCCGTCCTAAATGAATGAGTGGCCTCTGTAAACGGGTTGTGCCTAGAATTTAATGTAAGAATGTGAGATGTAGCGTGCATTCCATCCCTCGTGGGTAACGCAAAATGGTTCACGAACCCTTCCTTGTAGTGCCACGATGGAAATGAGCATGAGTAGGGGAGAAAAGCGGGTTCCGGCACAGTGGCGACGTCATATCGGAAGATGAGTTGTTTACCTCCTGCTACCGGAAGCAAACAAGCAGCACATAAACAACTCAACATCGATTTAGAAACAACTCAACTTCACTCAGCAGCAGGAGGAAAACAGCTCGCTTTTCTCCGCTACTAGTATGCAATAAAATAAAATAATAGACGGTTCCTTCCATTTCACATAAATACATCACGAGTATTTTCTAGACTTTACAGACACTTCCAAAACATTTCCAAGGACTTCATTTTGTTGGGTATGAGCATTAGGGCGAAGCCAGGGGGGCTCTGTGAACCCAAGCCCTTCCCCGAAAGCGTCGATTTCTTACTCTTATATCTCTATAAATGAAATTCAGGGTGACCATAGAATAACTTTCTCGCTATAGAGGCATCAGTAGCTAAATCGAATAAACGGAGTAGAACCAAATTTGGATTTGAGACTTGAAAACATGGGGGATGGATTCTTTATGGAAATTTTATTACCAAAAGTCACTGATAGGAGAAAATTTGGTGCTGTTGGAGTTGAAAACGGTCGAATATTTACATTAAGCGTAGATAAAATGGATTATGCAAAGTTTTGGCTGTGTGCCACTAATTACAGTTGGGTATTTGGGTATTTCAATTAACGTCACACTGGAGCAACACAATGGGCTATTGGTGACGGTCCGGGATCAATCCCAAAGGGAAAGATCCGAGGACAACACCACGTAATTTTGAACCACGGTCAGATGACGAGGTCAACACCTGAGCTGCCCTCCCTCTCCAAACTTCCACACCACTCCAACATGAGGACATTTGAGGCCACGACAGATTTAACGTGCACCAGCACCCTTTGAACATGACGGTTTTGGGTTGGATTCGAACTCGCAACCCTCCGGTCGCTGGTCCCCTACTCTTCCAACCGGGCTACCCGCGGCCTCATTTCAAATTTGGTTCCATTCCGTTCGTTCGATTTAGCTGCAGATGCCTCCAAAGAGTGAAAGAGGGCCACAGTATCCCGGTTGGAAGAGTAACGGATTAGAAACCGAAGGATTGCAAGTTCGAATCCAACCAAGGACCGTCATGTAGAAAGGGGGCTGATGCACGTTAAATCTGTCGTGGCCTCAAATGTCCTCATATTGGTGAAGTTTGGAGAGTCACACCAGCTCTGGTGTGACCTCGTCATCTGACCGTGGTTCAAAATTACGTGTAGTCCTCGAATCGTTCCCTTCGGATTTGATCCCGGACCGCCCGCCAATAGCGCGTAGTGTTGCTCCAGTGCGACGTTAATTAAAAATACCAAATGCGAAAGAATGTAAGTTATTTTACGACAACCCTGCATTATGAATTACGAGAATATTTTTGTAAGATTCTTTAAATAAAATAACAATTGTGGCGTAACTTAACATTGATGACAGGGCACGCCGAGATCGGATCGCAAAGAAGCAAATCTTAGCTTTAGAAAACCTTACGAGTCATATCCAGTCGCCGTTATTTCTTTTCAGAACAGACGACCCAATTGGGGCGGAATGAAAGCGAGCAATGAACGCATAAATCTTCCCAAGTGTTTACATGTCATCCAAACACTTGAGAGCAGCGTGATTTGTGCGAACGCTTTCGATGAGCTCTATCCTATCAAGGAATGGCAGCATTCACGTGATTATCAATTTAACCAATCAAACCATAAAACCAGCTTGTGGCTGGAGGGCATTTTGAGAAGTAAGACCCTTCGAAACAAGATCAGCCACTGTGTGTTGGTGGATGGAGGGGTGGCGGATGGGCTCCCCGCTCCCCACAACGATTCAAATTTATGGCCCCTGATGGTTGGCCCTTGTAGGGTGCATTGGACTGGGTCCGGCCCCATTTTAGAATTTTATATCCTTTTTAAACTTTTTAGAAAAATTTTAATAATTTTATAATATCACATGAGTTGCCACTTTTTATTAATTATCTTAATAAAATTAACATTGTATCAACTGTCATTTTTATCTCCATTGTATATATTCACATCATTGTCTTTTTTTTATTATTTTGCTGTTACATGTATTTAGGTTTTTATGTTGGGACCTGTTGTTCCCCGCCCATGTAAACCAACATAGTGCCTGTCTTCAATGTATTCCGACTCGACCCTGTAAACCGGCGCTGTGCCGGTCGTCTATTCAATTTTGTTGACCCTGTTGGTCAGTTTTATGTATGTATTTTTAATTGTTTAATAAATGGTTCCGGGCTGTACGCGCCGGGGCCTTCGTGTGCTCTCCCTGCCCGTTTCGGCGGGGTTCCCGTGTTCCCCTTTCGTGCCTGCTGGAGGTCAACTCCCCCTCCTCCCGTAATAAACTAAACCTCCTGGTGAGTTGGGAGGAGGCGGGTCTGGAAAATCCCAAAAGCAACCGATTTTAGCCAAGTTAAAACGAAGCTCAAAAGGTGCAATATTGCGCCAATCTCGGCTACTCTGGATGAATCAAATGCTCACTTAAGGCTTGAAACTTTTACAAGGGCTTGAAAATGAAGAGAGAGGGACCAATCATGCGCGAGGACCCACTGCGCATGTCTCGAGACTGGATACTAGCATCAGTGGGAGGCATGGAATATCTGTGTTGAAAGTACCCATTGACGATGCTACTATTAACCAATTATAGTAACCTTTGGAAGTAGAAATGTTGAGGCGTTCTTTTTCGGAGGTAGGTATTTTAATTAACGTCATATTGGGAGCAACACAACGGGCTATTGGGACCCCCAAAGGGAAAGATCCGAAGACAACACCACGTAATTTTGAAACAATGTCAGATGACGAGGCAACACCTGAACTGGCACCATACTCTCCAAACCTCCACACCACGCCAACGTGAGGACATTTGAGGCCACGTCCGATTTAACATGCACCAGCACCATTTGTACACGACGGTCTTTGGTTGGATTCGAGTTTGCAACCCTCCGGTTGCTAATCCGTTACTCTTCCAACCGGGCTACCACGGCCCATCTTGGAGACAAGTAAAAATATTAATATTTCCAATTCGTCATTAAATGAACCAATGTGACAAATTTGAATACATTTCTTCAAGCATCTCCTATGAAAAATGGGTCAAGGTCCGCTTCTATGGCAACAGACAGTTGTAGACTTTGTGTAGGGAGCATTTCTCGCGGTAGACAGACAATATTTTATATTCGCAATATTTATCGTCCAAACAGTGGGGAAGGGCCGAAGACGCAACCGTAAAAATATCAGGACACAACTGTTCTGGCCCCATGGTATCCCGTTCCCTGTCATGGCGATCTAATGAAAGAGATCAAACCATCCTGCATATTTGGTTACCTCTTATAACTGTCCTTCTACCACAAGAACAGCTCCCAACACCAAGTCTGGGTGGTAGCGGTCGCTATGGAAACAGGGCTCGTCCATTTTGAATAGAGCTGACTCTTGGGAATGACGCAATTTTATTCTGTGTTATGCGAATGTGGGCGATGAAAAGAGGTTGTTTACCAGTATAGATTTTCTTGCAACAAAGATCATCACAAATATATTTCCAATTTGTCATTCAGTGAACCAATGCGGCAAACTCGAATACATTTTCCCAAGGATCTCCTATGGAAAATGGGATAACGTCCGTTTCTATGGCAACAGACAGTCGCAGACTTTATGCCAGTTAGGTTAGATAGCTGCATTTGCTTTTCACTTCGCGCTGGAGCAACACAATAGGCTATTGGCGACTGTCCGGGATCAAACCCGATCCGAGGACACCTCGTAATTTCGCAACCCTCCGGTGGCTAGTTCGTTACTCTTCCAACTGGGCTACTGTGGTCCACTCCTAACTTTAGCATCTGGGGAAACAAGTCTGCTATTTTTAAAGTCGAGTAGCTTTGATCTCATTTTCGGATGCGCAAAAATGCATCTGGCGCCGATGATTTCCATCTTTTCCTTTTGCTATTTTTACGTTGAGGAAATGTCCGATTAAAATGAGGAAAATTCAGATATAGCGTGTCTGTATTCCCCATTGGAACGAAGCCAATCTTTTATGATCCAAAAAATGATTTGGGTCAATTTCATTTCCTTGTGACTCATCTCCAGTAATTTCGATTGAAGCCATGAAAGCATCGTTAGTTTAGGAATCCAAAAGGACCATTCGATATTATTAACTGCAGTTCTCCTTGATATATCGAGCTTCGATACGTCACTCAAACGATTATATCGCTACTTTTTACTTGTGAATTTTCTGTTTGTGGACAGAAGAAATTTCAATCTGTTTCTTTAGAGTTTCAGAAGTGACTTGTTTCAAGCAATTTTCCTAAACTGAAGGACCCGCTGTAGAACAGTTGGTAGAGTCGCGGATTAGAAACCGGAGGATTGCGAGTTAGATGCTGTTTCCAACCAGACCGTCGTGTACGTGTAGGCTGGTGCACGTTAAATCTCACGCGACCTCAAATGCCCTCACGTTGGCGTGGTGTGGAAGTTTGAAGAGTGGGGCGCCAGCTCAGGTGTTGGCCTCGTCATCTGACCGTGGTTAAAAATGGCGAGGTATTGTTCACCCTTCGTGATGGATCCCTGACCATCACCAATAGCTTGTCGTGTCGCTCAAGTGCGACGTAAATTCAACTACCTACCAAACTGTACCGGTAAAAATGTTTCGGGTAGCACGAAAGTGCGAATGAGAAGAGATTTCTGTTTCAAAAATGTCCTTTCGTGTTTAGTATTACTTTTTAAGACACGTTATATCAATAGAAGTCGTGTAGTGAAGAGTGCAGGTTGCAATAACGCAGTCTTCCCTGCATAGCTGCGAACTAGTTTTAGCTTTCTATAGAATCTTTCCAAAGGATTCTATAAAAGGAAATGAACAATAGAATCATTTTAAAGCATTCTATTCTAAGGAAGTGAGCAATAGAATCGTTTCAAATGATTCTATTTTAAGGAAACGAGGAAAGGAATGGTTCCAAAGGATTCTATTCTACACAAAGAACCAATATAATCTTCTCGAAGGATTTTATTCTAGGGAAATAAGCAAAAGAATCTTTTCAAAGGATTCTATTCTACAGAATATGTCAATATAATAATTTCAAATTATTCTGGTCCAATGAAATAAGCAATAGAATCGTTCCAAAGAAAGATTCTATTCCAAGAAAGGAACAATCCAATCGTTAAAATGATTCTATTTTAAGCAAAGGACAGACAGAATCTTTTCAAAGGATTTTGTTATAAGGAAATAAGTAAAAGAATCTTTACAAATGTTTCTATTCTACAGAATATGCCAATATAATTTCAAATTATTCTATTCCAATGAAAGGAGCAATAGAATCGTTCCAAAGAAAGATTCTATTCGAAGGAAGGAACAATCGAATCGTTAAAAGGAACATCCCATTCTAAGGAAAGGATCATTAGAATCTTTCTAAAGGTTGAAAGAATTCATGACTTTTTTGAAAGATTTAGTCATTAGGGTAAAAGCAACACTACATTTTTTCTCAGAAATCTCGCGGTCGAATCTCGAAGTCAAATTCTTAGTTTTCTACTGATAAGTGATGGGCATTGATTAATATAATTTAGTGGAAATTGGTAAAAAAACTCGATTTATTTAATTGAAAAAAAACCGCTCGTTTCACGGTTCATAAAATAAACAGAAACCGACCCAAAGCGAATCGTACATCTTTCCCTGCTCTAATCGACAGACAGAAAACTGCAAACACAAATTAGCGATACGCCACATCACCTCCCGAGAGAGGGTGAAATCAACTGAAATACGTTAAGGGCACCGAAGGAAAAAAAACCAGCAAACGATCAGAGACAAATTCCCCTCCCCTCCAAATGCACAATTAGCCCCCACCCCAAGCGATCGTCCGGCAACTGCATACTCCCCCCTCCCGAGTGACCTACTGAGCGGAGTGGAGTTGAGCAGAAGGAATCGGGAGAGGAAAGTTTCTTGCGACGATTTTTGATTTTCGCTTTTCCGCCGGGAAGAGATGTGTTGATCTCCATTACGTGATGCAATGGAGCATGCGGGGCCTCACAGGGGGCCCCAGGAAGGAAGGGGGCATTTCATGGATCATCGGAGAAGAACGTGAACCCCGCTAACTGCGCTTTCTTGGGGGGTGATGGGGCAATTGCGGGCTGTTGTTTGCCGGGGATGTTTCGGTTGATTGAAAAGCTTTTTGAGGTTTCGTGCTCCCTAGACCAGGCGGGGGAACTTTAGTCTTCTAGGTCCTTGACCTTCAAGTGGTTTCGACGATATATTCCGTCCCTCAAGATGAGGTCAAGTTTGCAGGGCTGCCACAGGCGCCTTTTTGCTGCTGTTTTCCAACCTTGGCGACGGGGCCGCGGTGGCCCGGTTGGAAGAGTAACGAACTAGCAACCGAAGGGTTGTGAGTTCGAATCCAGCCAAACACCGCCGTGTACAAAGGGGGCTGGTGCACGTTAAATCTGTCGTGGCCTCAAATGTCCTCACGTTGGCGTGGTGTGGAAGTTTGGAGAGTGGGGTGCCAGCTCAGGTGTTGCCTCGTCATCTGACCGTGGTTCAAAATTACGTGGTGTTGTCCCTTTGGGATTGATCCCGGACCGTCACCAATAGCCCGTTGTGTTGCTCCAGTGTGACGTTAATTGAAATATCCCCCCCAACCTTGGCGACAAGTAGTATCTTTCTAAACCTTCAAGTTGTTTCGACAAGGTATCTTGTCCATCAAGATCTGATCAATTTTGCTAATAACGAGATATTTCGCCATCAAGATATTGACGAAATTGTTTCAATTTTCGATGAGTCAGTTTTCTTCAAATGACGAGATATCTCGCCATTAAGAACTGGTCAGTTTTGCTAATGACAAACTAATTTTGCTAATAACTGCCTTGGTAACTAGGGGTATCTTTCTAAACCTTCAAGTTGTTTCGACAAGGTATCTTGTCCATCAAGATCTGATCAATTTTGCTAATAACGAGATATTTCGCTATCAAGATATTGGCGATTTTTTGATGAGGAAGAGATTGATTGGTTCAATTTTCGCTGAGTCAGTTTTCTTCAGATTTTTTCGTCAGTTTTCTTCGAATGACGAGATATCTCGCCATTAAGAACTGGTCAGTTTTGCTAATGACAAACTAATTTTGCTAATAACTACCTTGGCGACAAGTGGTATCTTTCTAAACCTTCAAGTTGTTTCGACAAAGTATCTTGTCCACTATCAAGATCTGATCAATTTTGCTAATAACGAGATATTTCGCCATCAAGATATCTGCGATTTTTTGATGGTGAAGAGATTGGTTCAATTTTCGATGAGGATGAGATCAAGCGTCAGTTTTCTTCAAATGACGAGATATCTCGCCATTAACCCTCCTGGCGGCGAGGCATCTCAAAGTTGTGTTCCCGAAAACGGCACCCCAAAAAAGCGAGTTCGCTTTAAAAGTGTCAGGGTTTGGACAAAGGGAGTGCTTTCCCCTTCTTCAGTCAATTGGTCTCAGCAGTGGTCTATTTAGACCGGACCATCAAAGAGAGCGATGACAGTGATAGATAGCAAAGCCACGGGCTACTTCCCAGGTCCCAGAATACCCTAAGTATACACAGAATCTTCTCGAGGGTGCTTCTCAAATGCTTGTACAACGACTTTCAAATAGTGAAATAATTCAGGGGCCCAAGATACACATTCGACTGATCCATACAAATTTTCTTATACGTGTTTGAAAAAACAAATATTTACTGTAACAATGGGAAACTTTGAAATTATAAATTTATATATTTTTCTTTTAATGAGTAATTTTCTACTAATTGTAAATAAGTTAAATTCTAGCATTGATTTTCTTCCCCACAAAAGTTTGCCTCCATTACACAGATTTACAGCATAATTTTTGTATAAATGAAGCGATGAAATTATTTATCGCAGTTGAGTTAGACATGAGAGACTTAAAGCACAGCTAAACAAAAAATATTCAATACTTGCTTTGTTAATGTAAAATATCCTAAAGAGTAACCACAACGGATATTACCCCAAAGGTTTTCAGATTTTGGGTGTTCACATATCCGTGAAGAAATGAGTAGAATCAAAACCGTACACATATGGTAAACTGAGTTATTTTGCACCAATAACTTTTTAAAGAAATGAAGTATGGGACGTTTGGAATCTTCTTGATCACAATTTTGAACGATTATTTTTATTAAATTTTAATGGTCTAGTTATTTCAGACAATCCCTGAGAACCCCAATAGACTAAAATGGCATCCGGATAATTAACGAATCGTTAATTATCGCGCCTATATACCCGGATAATTAACGAATCGTTAATTATCCGGGTATATAGGCGCAAGATACAGAATACAAAAATGGAGGAATTAAGTAAATCCCGAAACATTTGCGATTTGTTTCATATAAATGGTTGAAAATAATTTTATAAATCCATACAAATTATTTGAGTGATAATGGTTTGACGTAGCCCTCAACAGTTTTACATAAAAAAAACCCAAATTTCAACCAGCATTTTCGAGGATCTGTGTCTCGTCATCTGACCGTGTTTCAAAATTACGTGGTGTTGTCCTTGGATCTTTCCCTTCGGGTTTGATCCTGGACCGTCGCTAATAGCCGTTGTCTTGCTCCAGTGCGACGTTAATTAAATACCTATCCACTGAAAATGAAGTGTTTCTCAACCGCCGGTCTCAGCCAATTACCTTGCCCTAGCATTAGTTATATCGGGTCGTAAGAGGTTATCCTGGGATTTGTCATTTTTGATATCTAAGGATTTTTTATGATGAAATATTTTATAGTGATAATATTCTGGGAATATTCGTGAATGGTGCCAAAATGTTCAGAATCAGAAAGCCTTAATAATAATCTGTATAGATAACATCACTGACCAAGTAACAGTAAAGAAAATTTCTCCACTGAAAATGAAAATCAAAGGGGAAATGAATCATCTATCGGGGTCTCAAATCTGATAATACTAAATACTGTTTCTTCGCAAGTTCTCCTAGCAGTGTAAGTTTTCGTTTCGAAAATCGAGTGACGTGATTTTTTTTAAAGTAATAAGCCCTAAAGATTAAAATTTTAATATGAATAAGAGACAAGGGATTTCGTTTAACTTTGGTGTACAGAAGTCTCGTATGGAAGGTGTTTATAGCCCAACAAATATAAATATTTTGTGAACAGAATGAGATGAAAATCAGAGCAAATTATTTTAATTTTGGCCTGAAAAAATTTACAACGCGTTACAAGATTTCATTAGTTCAGTGATTGATAGCTAATTTCCTCCTCCATTTCCTTATAACCATGACATAATTAATAATTGTTTTTTAATGCATGCACTTTAAAAGAATTTTAAAGGTATTTACGAGTAAATTTGTTGAAACCGGACCCTCTTATAAAACACTATCTGAATTACCCGGCGTCGATCGAATTGTTTGTAACTCAACGTAATATTCAATAGTAGTCCTATGGGGATTTCGAATTGTTTTGAGATCTCTCTACAGACCCAGGACAAATCAAGTGGAGTTAATATCTAGACTATGTTTCTCGCAGAGTTTTAAAGAATGAGTGTAGCAAATTCGATATGAGTTGATCAAACTGTCATAGTAAGGATAATCAATGGTAATTTCTATGGGGATTTCGAGGGCAGCGGTAGCCCAGTTCGAAGAGCAACGGATTAGAAAACAGAGGGTTGCGAGTTCGAAACTCGGTTCAGCCAAAGACCGTCGGATACACGAAGGCTGGTGCACGTTAAATCTGTCGTGGCCTCAAGTGGCCTCACGTTGGCGAAGTGTGGAAGTTTGGAGTGGGGTGCCGGCTCAAGTATTGTTCTTGACCGTGGTTCAAAATTATGAGGCGTTGTTCTGGGATCTTTCACTTCAGGATTGATCCCGGAACATCCCCCAATAGCCCGTTGTGTTGGGGGGACATTAATTAACATCCAGGGGGACATTAATTAACTACCTACCCATTTGGATTTCGAATTGTTTTTAGCCCCTTCTCCCGACCCAGGACAAATAGAACGGGATTAATATCCTGTATAACCTATGTTTCCCGCAGACATCCAAAAATTGAATGTACTAAATTTGGTGTGAATTCGTCTTCAAAATATTCAATGTTATTCCAATGGGGATTTTGAATTGTTTTTAGCCTTTCTCCAGACCTAAAGCAAAAGAACGTGTTAAATATGTAGTCTATATTTTCCACAGGATTCTAAGGAATGAATGTACCAAATTTGGTGTGAATTGGTATGACAGTGATCGTAAAATATTCAATGTTATTTCTAAGTGGATTTCAAATTTGTTTTGGCCCCTCTGCAGATCTAGGACCAATTGAACGGGGTTAATATATAGCCTACGTTGCCAGCAGGATTCTATAGAATGAATGTACCATATATTTGGTGTGAATTGTTCAGATAGTGATCGTAAAAATACTTAACGCTATTCCTATGGTGATTTCGAATTGTTTTACCTCTTCTGCACATCCAAGAAAAATAGAACGGGGGTTAATATGTAGCATACTTTACCCGTAGGGTTCTGAAGAATAAGTGTACCAAATTTGATGTGGATAGGTCAAACGGTGTAGATTTGTATAGAGGACAGAAAGACGCCAACTCAGCTTTGTATACAGATGTCTATCCCCTTGTTGCATTATGTGCGTTAAATATATTTTATTTCTTATCTGAAATGTTTATAATTAAATAGAATACTGCAGGTAAAATAAGAAAAGCTATGCAAATACGATGATTTGGGAAATTCAGATTTAAAAAAAATTTAGTCGCACCTGCTAGTAGCATGGCGGTGTTAAAGAATTTTAAAGACAAGTACGAAAGGAAGTACGAACAAGTACGAAGTACATTTGCCAAGACTGGCAAATGTTAAGAATTTTAGGGCGGTAGGACGTCTCATTACCTTCAAATGGTAAAAGTTCGATATAGGTACGTTCTAGGCATATTAAGACTATATTCTCTCGTTTGATAGTGATATCTAGGAGGTGTTCTAGAAGTGACATACAAGAGCGCACCACCCCTTAAAAAACTAAATTATGTTTTGCGCAAATTACATTCATACGAGGCGAAAGGTCTTTACCCATAGTTTCTTTTTTTTGCAAAACATATTTTATTTAACATGATTTTCAAAGGGTTAATTATCCATTGTTAATTAATGTTTGTGAGAAAGAACCAAACTAGAGGTTTTGGAATTTTTTAATTCTTTATCGCATCGATGGCCCGCAGGTAGCCGGCTTCACCAAACCTATTAGAGCTCCGTCAATTATCGCACTTCATTAAGTTTCCAATACGTAGAGAAATATTAAAATAAACAATTGTGCGTAATTTAAAATGTATGTCTTGTGATTTTGGCTGCAGCAAAAATCATACCTTTAATTTTTTTAATTTTCAATCTTTTTCCCTGAATTCATGTCCTTTCGCTTTTGTTTGGTAAATTTTAATCGTACTTCAAATGAAGCATTTAAAAATGTTTTCATCTCAAAAAGTAAAAGCAAAATAGCAGTGAGAATACATTTTCGAAAAGTGCGTGTCGGTTCCAAATTTCCAATTCAACTTCTTTTTCCCGAAGAACCCAAAAATAGACGCTTTCAAAGTGTAGCTTAACAAAGACAGGAATGCCGTCGTGATACTCAACGAACACGCCAAAGGCAGTGATTTGAGGGAAGCATTTTAGGGATTGTCCGTTCCCATCAGGACCCCTCGCACTAAAGGTCTAGAACCACGCCCTCTCGTTAGAGGACACGGGTGGTAGAGGGGAAGGAAAAGTGACCGTTCAAAGATTCTCGGGGTTGACACTTAAGCTTACATTTTGGTTTACGAGATATCTCGGGGTTGACACTTAAACTGGCATTTTGGTTTACGAAATATCTCGGGGTGGCCGCCTGAAGGGTTAAGAACTGGTCAGTTTTGTTAATGACGATCTACCTCGGTGAGACAACCACCTGGAGGATTGAGCAAAATGGTTTCAAAAGCTACTAATTTCAAACTTTGGGCGGCTTTTCGAAACTTTCGGCGACTTTGAAAATTCATCAACGAATATTTAGTCTCTTTTTTAAACTAATAACGGAGGATAAAAAAAATTTTCGGATTTTTTTTTGGAGAGAAAATTTTCCAAGGGACGCCAATTTCGAAGTTTGTGAGCCAAGCCGTGGCAATTATAAAAGAGAAACACTGTGATCTGTGGTTACCAGATTGTCACGAAAACCTTATTAAGAAAATATTTAGTTTTCTAATCTTAAAATTTAAATTTCATCTGTGCTTCATACTTAACCCTCCTGGTGGTTGCTTCGACGAGATATCTCGTCATTAGAAGAAAACTGACCTGATCTTGGTTTCGTCATCATCGAAAAATCGACAGTATCTTCAAGACGAGATATCTCGTCATTAACAAAATTGGTCAGATCTTGGTGGACGGTATATTTAGTTCCACTTGGAGGGTTAATTAGCACATTATGTGTTTTAGCTGAGTCATTTTGTATCTCAGCAATTCAAATTTCCACTAAGGTAGGGTCAAGCTCTGGTCAGTTTTGTTAATGACGAGATACAGCGTCGAGATAAAAACTTCCATATTACTCTAAGGGTATGAACATCCAAATAAGAAAGGGTTTTGCCTCAGACTGGCCACCATAGGGCGGTTTTCGAAGCGAAGGTAAACCAACAGGAGGGTTAGAAAACTAGCACAGTCAAACAACATCGGCGACAAAGTAGCCATCAAACGAACACAGTTTGGAACTGGCCTTAAGGTGTATGTATACACTAGAACATTTTTTTAAATTTCGACTTTAGCATGTTTTTTTGAACAGTGATATCTCTAATTCTAATGTGTTCAGAAAGACAATTCCTGTTGGAAATTATTCCTAATATTATTCTTCATGTTTTGACCATCCATCAAGTTTCTAGGAGGAATAGGTTATTTTTTACAATTTTTTTCACGAAGGAAGTCTAAAAAATCAAGATTTTTTTCAGGAATTTCAACAATTTAAAAATCAACTAAAAATTCATTTCTTAACTAATAACTTCGACTGAGGGTCGAAACATCCACTGTATTATATAAATTATAATGATTCAAAAGTAATTATAATAGATCAATTCATTGTTGAGTTATCACTGTTCTGAAGAAGCATCCTATTCTAAAAATATAGTTCTTCAGAAATCGAGTTGAAAGTTTTGGAAACCTGTTTGTCTATGGTGACAGTACCTATCCCAAACCCTTGTAACTTGAAAACTATTTAGAATATTTCTAAGATCTTGGTATCGTTTAAAAGCTAAGGAATTGGACAATATTTTGAATTATTAAAAAATCGATCAATATTTTGGTCAATTTTCGTGATTTCTAGTGTATACATACACCTTAAACTCCGTCCAAAATTTTATGGTTCATACGAAATTGTTAAAACTCTCCCAAACGACCGGTACGAAGTCAAGAAAATTGGTCAACACGATGGACCCAACCAAACTTCAACTGCAGCCGACCACATGAAAGCCTGGCTCAATTAAAAACATTGCACCACATTCACAAAACTGACCTGTACAATTTATATTTTTTTTTCAAACAACTTTTGTATTTTTGTGTTATCGATTTTTACGATAGAGAACTCCACGACGTACATGATTGAAGACAACAACGAATGCAGCTTCTACTCAAAACGGCCACACGAAGAAAACCCGCAGTAACGATGTTTGCACACGACGAAACGATGCTTTTCAACAGAACGCTGCACGAAGACGCTGAAATCGACCCACCATTGTACAAAAGTGCTGCATTGAAAAAAAATGTGCAAGAGCATCCCAAACATGCTCAACTCAGACATCATACTCCCATTTCGTGTATAGCTGGAAGACCTGGCTATGTCAAGATGGACGAGTGTGGGTTATGTTTTAAAGATCAGCATTCCATCTGCCACTCCCTGTGTGTAATACAGGAAATGAAGAAGCGCCGCCAAGTCTAGACAGACTGGCTTAGGACGAATTTCCGAAATTCCGGAGACAGTTGCAAAACGATGACGCGTGAAGAGGATGGCGTACGGCCATGCCTAACGAATACCCGATGAAGTTGAATTGTAACAATGCTTATTCTGTGAATGGTCCCCTTTATTTGTAAATAAACGTCTTTAATTATTAATTATGTCGATTTTATCCCTTTTGCTAAAGTAGAGTTCTACATATTCTGTATGCAAACTCATCCTAGTGTTCTAAGTATTCTACATATTTTATTTTAAAAATGAACTTATTTAAAATACCAATGAATAAAATAAGTTTCAACGAAATAATCCTCCTGGATTGACTGGCACAGTTAGTATATTAGAAAGCCATACGGGCTAAATTAACGACTGTTTAGCTCATTATTTGGATCTTATGGTACTCAGAAAGGTCTGTTACTTAAATAAAACAAATAACATTTCAAAGTCATTGCTTGACACTAAGAAAGATCCAATTGAAATACAGAAAAATGCAATCGAATACCCATGCCTTCAGCAACATGCTTCGAAGGATTGTATTGGTCTTTTCCTCAGAATACAATCATTTGGAAGGATTCGATTGGCCCTTCCCTTAGATAAGAATCCTTTGAAAAGATTATATTGCTCATTTTTCTTTAGGATAGAATCATTTGGGAGCTTTTATTGCTCCTTTCCTTATAATATAATAATTAATAAGGAATCCATGGATTCTTTCAACTTTTAGAAATATTTTATTGATCTTTTTGTTAGAGAATAGAACCCTTGGGAGCAATTCCATTTGTCTTTTCCTTAGAATAGAATCATTTTGAAGGATTGTATTGGTCTTTTCCTCAGAATACAATCATTTGGAAGGATTCGATTGGCCCTTCCCTTAGATAAGAATCCTTTGAAAAGATTATATTGCTCATTTTTCTTTAGGATAGAATCATTTGGAAAGCTTTTATTGCTACTTTCCTTATAATATAATAATTAATAAGGAATCCATGGATTCTTTCAACTTTTAGAAAGATTTTATTGATCTTTTTGTTAGAGAATAGTACCCTTGGGAGCAATTCCATTTGTCTTTTCCTTAGAATAGAATCATTTTGAAGGATTGTATTGGTCTTTTCCTCAGAATACAACAATTTGGAAGGATTCGATTGGCCCTTCCCTAAGATAAGAATCCTTTGAAAAGATTATATTGCTCATTTTTCTTTAGGATAGAATCATTGGGAAAGCTTTTATTGCTCATTTCCTTATAATATAATAATTAATTTAATTTCCTTATAATATAATAATTTAATTTCCTTATAACATAATAATTAATTTAATTTCCTTATAATATAATAATTTAATTTCCTTATAATGTAATGATTAATTTAATTTCCTTATAATATAATAATTAATTTAATTTCCTTATAATGTAATGATTAATTTAATTTCCTTATAATATAATAATTTTGGCTACATTCTATTACCCATTTTCTTAAAATAGTATCCTTTTGAAAGATTTTATAGGCTCTTTGCTTAGAATAGTAACCACATCTGTTGGGTGAAGGAATCCAGGGATTCTTTCAACTTTTAGAAAGATTTTATTGGTCTTTTTGTTAGAATAGTACCCTGGGGAGCAATTCCATTGGTCTTTTCCCTAGAATAGAATCATTTTGAAAAGATTATATTGCTAATTTTTCTTTAGGATAGAATCATTTGGAAATCTTTTTTCGTCATTTCCCTAAAATATAATCCTTTGGCTAGATTCTATTACACATTTTATTAGAATAGAATCCATTGGAAAGATTTTATAGGTTCCTTCCTTAGAATAGTATCATTTGAATGGATTTTATTTATCTTTTCCTCAGAGTACAGTAATTTGGAAGGATTCTATTATTTGTCCTTTCTTTAGAATAGACTCATTTGGAAAAATTTTATTACTAATTTCCTCATAGAATTCTTTCAATAGAATTCTTTGGAAGATTTTATTGGTCAAGAAAGTCAAAATTGGTCAAGCGGGAAAGATTGCAGGTCCCAAGGTGGAATTATTCGTGTGAATCGCTCAGAAGGTTAAAGGAGAGGTAGCATTAACAAAAATTGGGGAAATGAATCGTATAATTGAATAACTTGAGAACGGATATCAGGATTAATAATGATCGCGGAGCTTAAAACAAACACGCATTTACATTCAACCCCATTTTGCCAAAGTGAGGAACTAGAAAATATTAAACTTCTAATGAAACTGAAACTCAAGAATCAGCAGAAATTGATTTGTTCTGAAAACGGTCATCGAAGTAATGGAACTCTTCCATCAGCTCAGTGTTGCCATTCCTGGAAGCACAAATTTCCATCACAAGTTGCAATTCAAATGTAATTGGAGACGGTAACCATTAAACCCGAATCAGAAAAATAATTCTTCGCGGAGGCATGCTTTGGGGATTATTTTCTGGTTCATCCATATCGGAATCGTAGGCGATATCAATCATATTGAAATTCTACGATCGATACTGTGATTTCGTGTTCGAAGAGAAACTTAAATGCTTCTTCAGGTTTGGGCAATAACGAAATTTGAAGATCATAATGTAGCATTTGATAGTTCGAATCGAATGATATGAATCGAGTAATTTAAAATTTATGATTACTGAAGAGAAATTGGAATTTTTTTTGTTCTTATGTTGTAAGGGAGATTGAGATGTTAAGATTCTTAGTGCTGACAGTTCCGTTTCTGTCTTTGAAATGAAGAAGTTGGGATTATTTTTTATCTGGTCTGATTATTCAGATCGATTATACACAGATATGGGAGGTAATTTGACTCAACGTTATTTCCGATACTCTAGAGCAGTGGTGCGCAAACTATTTTCATTTCAGACCCCCAATTTTGTGTACTATTTTGTCGCGACCCCTGGATAGACAATAGACGTTTTTTTAATCATCAACGTAATTAAAGTTGAATTCTTTTTGGGATTTGCGCTTATGTTTGTGCCTTATTAGAGGTCTGAATAATATACATAATTTTATGAAGCAATGGTTTTATTTATGCATATGGGTATAAATATTTTTAAATGGAAAATACTTTAAAAAAATTACAACATAAGAATTCAATGTGAGGTATGTGCTTGGAAAGAGCTCATGATTACTTCTATGTTCGGATCTGTATTGGAAATCGCAAGCCGTAAGTCATCCTCTGGATCCAATCGAGATCGATATTTTGTTTTAATGGCAACTAATTTTGAAAAGCCGATTTCACATAAGTAGGTCGATGCAAACCGAATCAAAATATTAATTGCCTTTTTCTTCAAATCGGCATATTCGTTTCCAATCGATAACCAAAATTTTTGGCAAGTCAGACTTAAATGGAATGCGCAGTGTTTCGTCGTTTGACACATCAATTAACTGTTCTTTTTCATTTAAAGAGATATTGAATTTAAAAATATCAAACGAAAATGGATCACGTATCCAACCTAATTCATTATCTGGAAATTTTTCGAACCTTTTCGAAAAGTTTTCTCCCAATTTTATCATATGACGGGAAATGGTGTTTTGAAATATCAAGAAATCTATATTATTTTCTTTAGTAAATTCTGTAAAGCACGGGAACATGTCTGTGTTGTTTTTGTTCAATTCTCCTTGCCAAAGTATCAGCTTATTCTTAAAAGCTTCAATTTTACTGCTCGATGTTAAAAAGTTTGTATTCTCTCCCTGTAGACTTAAATTCAAATCGTTAAGTTTTCGAAAATGTCAACCATGTAACTGAGTTTTCCGAGCCAATCTTCATTAATGAATGAACCTGCCAATATATGTTTCTTTTCTACCAAAAAAATATAAACTTCGTTTCTCAAATCGAAAATACGTCGCAGTATTTTGCCGCGTGAGAGCCATCTGACTTGGGTATGTAGTAATAATGTTTCATGCACAAAACCCATCTCATTACAGAGTATTGAAAAGAGGCGACTGTTTAGGGAGCTGTTGCTTTTAATGTAATTAATTACTATAACAACATCCTGTAATATCTTGTATAATTCTTCATCAATGTCCTTTGCAACAAGAGCTTGTCTATGTATCATGCAATGGTTGAATACTATATGGGGAGCAATTTTCTTTATTAACCCTCTTAGTCCTTTATTACTACCTGTTAATGCTGCAGCACCATCAGTGCAAACCGCGACACAGTGTGTCCAGGTAAGGTCATTTGTTTCAAAATATCTATTAATAATTTCAAATATTTTCTCTCCATTTGTTTCTCCTTCCAATTTTTCACAACATAAAAAATCTTCTGATATGTCTTCTTCATAAACGTATCTCACATAAACAATTAGTGGAGACAGTTTAGAAATGTCAGTAGTTTCGTCAAGTTGTAGAGCAAATACAGGAGAGTTTTGTAATCGATTTAACAGAACTGATTCTATATTACGTGATATGGCGGAAATTCGGCGAGAAACGGTATCTCTTGATAATGGTATTGTTTTTAAATCGTTACCATATTTTTCTCCATGCATAATTGATGCCATTTTAATTGCTGAAGGAAGAATGAGTGATTCTCCAATTGTATGTGGTTTCAAAAATTTTTCCCTATTAAAAATGAAACTTCTAAAGATGCCCGTAAAGCCTTCTCAGGAATTGTTGTGTATTTTTTCAAAACTACATTTTGATTTTTCATACTTTCAGCTTGTTTTTTAAAAAATGTTTCAGACTTATTTGCTAATTCTTTATGTTTGATTTCCAAATGTCTTTTTAATTTAGCAGGTTTCATACTTTCATTTGCTAATTTATCCCTGCAATTAACACACAACGGATGTTCTTTCCCATTAACAACGCAATATGTAAATCCATATTTAATAAACTCGTCTTGATATTTTCTCAATTTTTTATAGATAGCACATTTCGTTCGATATTTTTTGATGTAGAAACAGTGCTATTGCATTCATTCACAGTTTTTGTAAGTTCATTGGATGTTGGTCCATCATTCTCATTTATAATGTCATGCTTTTCATTTTCTGGACGTTGGGTACCTATTTTTAGCCATTTATACATCATGAGGGTATTAAAACTAAAACCAAATTATAAATATACAATATTTCATTTCTTTGCGTTTGTTCAATCACGTGCGGCTACCACGTGGGAAGAAAATAAAGTCGGGTATAACTCTGTATAAATCATGTTTATTTGTAGCTTATTCAGACGAGAATTAAAGAAAATAAAACTTAATTATAAGAGAACCATCTCATACCAATTGCATATGCTCGCTACTTAAAATAAAAAAATATAACATTCAAGTAAAAATTTACACATGGTAATCGAGGCAAGTAAATATCTCAACTGGTGTTGCCAGTCGAGCGCACATCTACATATATTGTACACAGTGGTTACAGTTAATCATAAAACAAGTACAAAATTAATATATATATATGTATTATAGTGATTTAATATAATTATGTCAAACATTACTTACTCCAAAGATGGGAAAACATATATTTAGAAATTACAATTAGCATTTATTTTTCAAAATTCATCTTACTATGATCTTAAATTTGTACTCGCACTTAAACTGCAAAAGCAGGCTTTGTTTAGTGTGCCGCCATCTGTAATCCAAAAACAACAGAACTAACTGTTCCCTTAACACGTTTTAAAATAGTAACTACCCTGGTAGCGTTTCCATCGAAATATCAGTTGAGGATAATTGATTTTCGAAAAAATCAAAAACGAAAAAAATAATACAAAATATTTAAAAATAACAGTTTTATAAACATTATTGCCCTCCGAGCACGCTACTGAAATGTCCTATACTTAAAAAATATGTTATGTACATACCCGATTGCAAATTTTACTTAAAATTAGCAAAAGCAGTATATAAACAGAATTACAGAATGCACTTGAATGAACGTAAGACGCAGCAAAACCGAACTACTGAGGCACAGACGGAAAGAACTGCACGGTCCTAGCTGTGATCACAGTATAAAGACTAAATAGCAGGGGCGCACATCCACTTTGAAAAAGCTGTCGTAAAGGTGGCCACTGCTAAACGTCAGACCGATCCAAGTTGCATATGAATCCCACCGGAGAGCAGGTAAAGGGCATCTCAAATTAACAATTATCTTTTATCACTATGTCTGTTCGCCTGCCGGTTGCCGAAGTATAGGTACTATATACTAATACAGACAATTGTTTTCGTAAAATAG
Source organism: Meta bourneti (assembly GCA_933210815.1). Taxonomy (NCBI): domain Eukaryota; kingdom Metazoa; phylum Arthropoda; class Arachnida; order Araneae; family Tetragnathidae; genus Meta; species Meta bourneti. Next base: position 95,692,285 of record OW119926.1, read on the forward strand.
TTCTTTTTTATAAATAATATTATCTCATTTCACTATTTTACTGGTACCAGATACTTGTTGAAGAAAAACATTATATTTTTTTATTGTCAAATAAATTTTTTTGAATTTGGCGACCCATAAAAATTTTCAAACGACCCCCAGAGGGGTCGCGACCCCCGGTTTGCGCACCACTGCTCTAGAGAGCTGGCGTTTTCCGCTCTTCTTTTAAAGAACTACTGCAAATTTCGAAAATATTTTACGCTTCATTGCATATTTTAAAACACAATAAATACCTAATTGATAATCAATAGATTGAACTACATGTGAACTGAATATTCAATGAAAATTTGGTTGTGTCGGGACACAAACCATAGATTTGACGTGAATACTCGGGCCAGATGTTGGATGGTGGAATAAATGTAGCATACATAGGAAGTTTGCAGCAACATTTGTCTTCTGAATGTTTCCTCTAGTTCTGAAATCATAAGACGAAACAGTTGTGCAATTCTTTTTTATAACGTTTCACTTTTCAATCATGCCCCAGTACGGCTCCGATTTTAAAGGCGTATTCGAGTGAAAAAAATATTAAGAATTCCATTACTTTACTGTGCTGCATATCATTACGTAGAACTACACATGTGGTAGGTAGTTAAGTAACGTCGCACTGTAGCAACACAAAGAGCTATTGGCGTTATTTATCCCCGGGATCAATCCCAAAGGGAAAGATCCAAAACTACTCAAGTGTGGTGAGAAAAATGAAATGAGGTTGTGTATGCAATCATCATTTATTGGGTGACAAATAACGGTAGCCTACAGGTTGAATAGAGTTGGGATAGGTTTTATGGCGCAAGGGCCATATTAGGCCAAGACAGAATGAATGGAATCATGAGTGGCAAGCAAAAAGTTAGGATAAGAGAAGACGTAATTCTACGTTAGACTGACCTAAAAATACTTTGCTGTTCTTTTTTAAATCTTGCAACTTTTTCACTCATCAGAAAAATAACCTAAAAATTAAAAATATTTAAAAATTTAGTGGGAAAATGTTTTAAACTAACCGATCCTCTGCGTTGAAGGGTTTATTCATTGCACCATTTATGGCAGTTTTGGTATAAGTACATTTCATCTCTTTTATATAAATTCATTTTACATTTAGTTAAAAGAACAATGGTGCACAATCACTAATGCTGTACTATCCATGTAAGTACACGAACCCAATTTTCTCTGATAAAAGAAAACAAATAGTTGGTTACGTCGAGAACAAAAAACGGTATTTTGACATGAATAGTCGGACCTGATGTTGGATTGTGGAATGAATGAAGCAAATATAGAAAGTTTGAACGATTGTTTATTGTGAATATTCAACAATTAATTTACAGTTTGAACGATTGTTGATTGTGAATATTCGACAATTAATTTACAGTTTGAACGATTGCTTATTGTGAATATTCAACAGTTAATTTACAGTTTGAACGATTTTATATTGTGAATATTTAACAATTAATTTACAGTTTGAACGATTGTTTATTGTGAATATTCCACAATTAATTTACAGTTTGAACGATTGTTGATTGTGAATATTCGACAATTAATTTACAGTTTGAACGATTGTTTATTGTGAATATTCCACAATTAATTTACAGTTTGAACGATTGTTGATTGTGAATATTCCACAATTAATTTACAGTTTGAACGATTGTTTATTGTGAATATTCAACAATTAATTTACAGTTTGAACGATTGTTGATTGTGAATATTCGACAATTAATTTACAGTTTGAACGATTGTTGATTGGGAATATTCAACAATTAATTTACAGTTTGAACGATTGTTGATTGTGAATATTCGACAATTAATTTACAGTTTGAACGATTGTTGATTGGGAATATTCGACAATTAATTTACAGTTTGAACGATTGTTGATTGTGAATATTCCACAATTAATTTACAGTTTGAACGATTGTTTATTGTGAATATTCAACAATTAATTTACAGTTTGAACGATTGTTTATTGTGAATATTCAACAATTAATTTACAGTTTGAACGATTATTGATTGTGAATATTCCACAATTAATTTACAGTTTGAACGATTGTTTATTGTGAATATTCCACAATAAATTTACAGTTTGAACGATTGTATATTGTGAATATTCAACAATTAATTACAGTTTGAACGATTGTTGATTGTGAATATTCGACAATTAATTTACAGTTTGAACGATTGTTGATTGTGAATATTCAACAATTAATTTACAGTTTGAACGATTGTTGATTGTGAATATTCGACAATTAATTTACAGTTTGAACGATTGTTGATTGTAAATATTCAACAGTTAATTTACAGTTTAAACGATTGTTTATTGTGAATATTCCACAATTAATTTACAGTTTGAACGATTGTTGATTGTGAATATTCGACAATTAATTTACAGTTTGAACGATTGTTTATTGTGAATATTCAACAATTAATTTACAGTTTGAACGATTGTTTATTGTGAATATTCAACAATTAATTTACAGTTTGAACGATTATTGATTGTGAATATTCGACAATTAATTTACAGTTTGAACGATTGTTTATTGTGAATATTCCACAATTAATTTACAGTTTGAACGATTGTATATTGTGAATATTCAACAATTAATTACAGTTTGAACGATTGTTGATTGTGAATATTCGACAATTAATTTACAGTTTGAACGATTGTTGATTGTGAATATTCAACAATTAATTTACAGTTTGAACGATTGTTGATTGTGAATATTCGACAATTAATTTACAGTTTGAACGATTGTTGATTGTAAATATTCAACAGTTAATTTACAGTTTGAACGATTGTTTATTGTGAATATTCCACAATTAATTTACAGTTTGAACGATTGTTGATTGTGAATATTCGACAATTAATTTACAGTTTGAACGATTGTTGATTGTGAATATTCGACAATTAATTTACAGTTTGAACGATTGTCGATTGTGAATATTCGACAATTAATTTACAGTTTGAACGATTGTTGATTGTGAATATTCGACAATTAATTTACAGTTTGAACGATTGTTTATTGTAAATATTCAACAGTTAATTTACGGTTTGAACGATTAAAGTTCTCTTTGATGTTAATTGTTGTTGAGCGATTGTTCTTGTCCAATATTAATTGTAGCGTAGTTTGGTGGCTTTCGAATGACACCATTTACGCAGTCCTTACTCCACGCAATCCAAAGCAACACTGGCCCAAAGCTCGCCCAGAACAGTAGAATTTCATCATATTGCAGACCCCTCCCTGCGCTCAGTCCAAAGGTCATGTCAGGTAGTCTACATGACGCTATATTTAACTTCTGGATGTTTTTCTAGTTCTAAAATCATAAAAAATTATAACGCTTTTTGTAACGTTAGAATTTTCATGCATGGCTCCAGTACTATTTCGATTTTAAAGACGTCTTCATGTCAAAAGCAGTACAATTATACAACATAAACTACATCATATAAGCACAAAGAAAAATACTGACACAAAAGAAAAAAAATCACGATCGATACGCTAACACCGAGAAAAAACTGTTTTCAAACTATAGTTATAAAACATTGCTAAAATGTATTAATTTTTCAAAGGAAATATCGAGGGTTGGGGTGGACTATTAATCACTCTGACAAATTGGGCTATTGGTAGATTTTTCAAATAATTTTTGCTGGAAAAGGTTTCCTGAACAATAATTTTATTGCGAACATTATAAGAGGGAACACTAATATTTTTCTAATTGAGTAAACTGGTACACTTTACTTTATTACGTAACAAATTATTAAAAAAATTAAACAGGAAGACAGTTCTGCATTCTAGAAAGGATATATTGTATTTGGATCGTAAAAGAAAATGAGAAAGTTGATTTTCACATAAGCCCAGTTTAAAAATATGCTTTAGAAATCTATTTTTAATTGATGTCTGAGTGAGGCGTCAGTTTATGTTGCACACACACGCACACATAATGTAACGGACTCTCTCAATATATTATATAAATACAGTTTATACAAAAATTCTAAACATCTATTTTTATACATACATAACCACTTGTTAAATATATGATATATTCTGCACGTGTACATGATTCCAATTCTTCATTCCAGGGACCACAGTAGGGGGTTTGGAAGAGTAACGGAGTTCAAAACTCGATTCAACCAGAGACGGAAGTGTATGAGGGGCTGGTGCATGTTAAATATGTCGTGGTCTCAAATATCCTCACGTTTACGCGGTGTGGAAGTTGGGAGAGTGGAGGGCCAGCTCAGGTGTTAACTAGTCATAAGACCGTGGTTCGAAATTACGAGACGTTGTCCTCTGATCTTTCCCTTCGGGATTGATCCCGAACCGCTCCCAATAGCCCATTGTGTGCTCCAGTTGAACTACCATCTTTCAATTGCAAGCATATTTCCTATGACAAGTGGTTAAAAATACTTTTTCCTTAATATCCATATAGCGTGGCTCCGTTGTTGGCCTTGGGTAGTCTGTTTTCAAAAAAGCGTGAAACCTTGTAAGGAGAAGGCTATAATACGTTAAAGCGTGAATGGTGATCACCGTGGATGGTTCTCCCCCGACAACGCGTTATCACTGCTATAGCTTTCGTCACGGAACAGTAAACTTAGGGCTACAATCAAGACGCCAATCGTGGAAGTGATTTGCTTACGTTACCACCAATCCCTTAATGTAACAGACTCGCTCAAAACCAAGTGACTCTAATGCCAATTCCTCGGAGCAGGAACATACTGAAATATCCTATCGATAAATAATGCATACGCTGTATTATTTATTCCTCATTGGCTGAGTCTTATTCTTTATCCCGCTGTAGCCCAGTTGGAAGTGCAATGGATTAGCAACCGGGTGGATGCGAGTTTAAAACTCGGTCCAGCCAAAGACCGCCGAACACAGGGGCTGGTACACGTTAAACCTGTCAAGGCATCAAATGTCCTCACGTTGGCGTGGCATGGAAGTTTGGAGGGTGAGATGCTTGCTCAGGTGGTGTTCTCATCTGAAAATTACGAGGCTTTGTCCACGAACTTTCCCTTCGGAATTGATCCCGGACCGTCGCCAATAGCCCGTTGTGTTGCTCCAGTGTGAAGCTAATTAATTACCTACCTCTTTATCTACTTGGAACTGATCCCGTAACGTCGCTAATAGTCCTTTGCGTTGCACCAGAGTGAAGCTAATTATTAATAGCATTGTCCACGATCTTTCCCTTCAGAGTTGATCCCGGACCGTCGCCAATAGCCCGTTGTGTTGTTCCAGTGTGACGCTAATTAATTACCTACCTACCTCTTTATCTATTCTCGTTGGTTGTTTAATTAACGTCGCACTGGGAGAAACACAACGGACTATTGTCGACTGTCCGGGCAGGAGGGAACGACAACGGTCTTTGGTTGGATCGAGTTTCGAACTCGCAAATCTCCGGTTGCTTATCCGCTACTCCTCCAACTGGGCTACCGCAGCCCCTTCTTTTTATATCAAAGCAACCTCTCCAGATAATCTCAGTAACCTCTCCAGTTTACTTGAGTTTCTTTTCTTTAAACTTGTACACACCAGACTCTGTCCCTACTCCCTCTTAACTATTATTTAAAACTTTTAAATACAACCCTTTAAAAGCGTAATTTGCAAATTGCTTACCAATACGTTTCTAACTGGATAGCCGATTCTGCGTCAGGGGTGAAACAATGCAAGAAATATTGAGCCCCATAAAAATGTGTATTTATGACACAAAAAAACAACATAAAATGCCCCAGAAAAAAACATCTTAAAAATTACCCGTTCTTTTTTATAGAATTATTTTTTGAAAAGAAAGAGTGCTTAGAACAAAAATAGGAAAACACCTACTAAATGACAAAAAGTCCTCTTCTGGAGCTTCACGAAATTTCCGAGTGTGATATTGCTTTTTACCTCACAACCCACTTGTTTAGAATCATTTGGAAAGATTCTATCGCCCATTTCCTTACAATAGAATCCTTTGGAAAGATTCGCATTAGTCCTTTCCTTAGAATATATTTTGGAAAGTCTTTTTGTCCTTTCGTTATAATATTTTCCTTTGGAAAGATTAGCATTAGTTTTTTCCTTGAAATAGAATCCTTTGGAAAGATTCTTATTAGTCATCTTGTTATAATATATTTATTTGGATAGGTTAGCATTAGTCATTTCTTTAGAATGTTATCCTTTGGAAAGATTCTATTGCCCAATTCCTTACAATAGAATCCTTTGGAAAGATTCGCATTAGTCCTTTCCTTGGAATATAATATTTTGGAAAGATTCCATCGCCCATTTCCTTACAATAGAATCCTTTGGAAAGATTCGCATTAGTCCTTTCCTTAGAATATAATATTTTAGAAAGAGTCCTTTTAGTCCTTTCGTTATAATATATTCCTTTGGAAAGATTCGCATTAGTCCTTTCCTTAGAATATAATATTTTGGAAAGAGTCCTTTTAGTCCTTTCGTTATAATATATTCCTTTGGAAAGATTCGCATTAGTCCTTTCCTTGGAATATAATATTTTGGAAAGATTCTATCGCCCATTTCCTTACAATAGAATCCTTTGGAAAGATTCGCATTAGTCCTTTCCTTAGAATATAATATTTTGGAAAGAGTCCTTTTAGTCCTTTCGTTATAATATTTTCCTTTGGAAAGATTCGCATTAATCCTTTCGTTATAATATATTCATTTGGATATATTTCCATTAATCCTTTCGTTATAATATATTCCTTTGGAAAGATTCGCATTAATTTTTTCCTTGGAATAGAATCCTTTGGAAAGATTCTTATTAGTCATCTCGTTATAATATATTAATTTGGATAGATTAGCATTAGTCATTACCTTAGAATGTAATCCTTTGGAAAGATTTTATTGCCCAATTCCTTACAATAGAGTCATTTGTAAAGATTCTGTTGCCCATTTCTTTCTAATAGAATCCTTTGGAAAGATTCTACTGCACATTTTACATTATAATAGAATTTGGTAAGATTCTATTGAGCATTTCCTTACACTACAAACCTTTGGAAGGAACTGCATTAGTCCTTTCCTTTTTCTTAATATGCTCCTTTGGAAATATTCTATTGCCCATTTCCTTACAATTGAATTCCTTAGAAAAGTTCTATTGAATTCTTTGGATAGATTCTATTGATCAGGAAAGTCAAAATTGGTTAGGTGTCATGAAGTGAAGAGTGCAGGTTGCACTGGTATACTAATAGTCACGTGACTACGAATCGACATGTCGGTCACATTTTTTGAAGCTCCTCTCAATAGCTATGTTCAGTCTACTTTTCTATAGGTTAAAATCGCCAGAACAACGTCACTTTTCGAAGTTTGAGATAAATGTGCTTTGATATCTTTTGGGGAAGTAACACCAAGCAACTGGCTCTGCTTTGAATCACCCCAAAACTGAGAGGACAAGTGTGTGCACATTCACACACCTACCCTGTCATAAAATGTTAAATCGCCAAACGAGGCTATAAGATGCCAAATCGGCCCACCATTTCCTCAGAAAAGTCACGTGACTACTAGTCGACATGTTGGCCACACTATCTGAAGCTCCTTTCAATAACAATGCTCAGTCTACTTATATATCACATCTATAGGTTAAACACGCCAGAACAACGTCACTTCTTTTTGTAGTTTGAGATAAATGTGTTTTGATATATATGGGGGAGGGAAGAAACGTCACTTATAACAGACGCCACTGGCTCCGCTTTGAATCACCCCCAAAACCCAGACGACAAGTGTTTCTCTCCACCGAACCAAAAAAATCCTCCCTCGGAAAAATAAATTAATATTTCCCACCGTTAAGGGCCTGGCCGAAACCGTATAAACTCGACAGCCACTGCGTCAAAAAACAACGCAAACGATCCTCACGCCGTTATCGGCCGAGTAGTTGTATATACGCCGGCTCAAAAACGTCTATCAAAACCCATCTTGGAGAAATTTATAGACACGGTGTGGCAGCAAGATAAAGCGCCTTCTTATAAGAATGGGAGATAAGGGGGAAATAATAATCCCAAGAATTTCTATGTTCTTATTCGAACTCCCTGCCTCCTTGGCTAAAATCAACCCTATAAACAAGGAAAACTTTCCACTTCTGCCCCATTTTCTTCCACCATTTTTTGTGTTTTGTCTTTTTGTTATTGTTATTTTTGTTGTTTTCCTCCTCTTAGAGAGGGCTTCCATTCCCTGGAATGATCTGGAAACGTTACTTCGCCTAAACTCTTAATCGATGCCATTTCGATGTAATCGAAGATCATTGTGCGTTCCGAGAGAGAGAGGGGGAGTTGAGTTGAGTTGAGAGAGAGCTGATGCGTTCGACCCCCCCCCTTTCCCTGAAAGTTGTTCAATGGTTCGGTATCGTAATCGGAATCTTCATCGATATCTTTCTTCCACTAGCCGGCGTTCCGTTCTATTCGCTTTTTCCTTCTTTATGCCTCTTCGTTTCGATTTATTTATTTATTTGTTTTTATTTATTTATTTTTTGTTGATGCCCCCTCCCCCTTCGCTACTTTTCTTCTGGTAGTGGCACACAGTTGTAGTATCTCTTTTTTTATCTCTCTAAGATGCTACAGTGCTAAGTGAGGGGGGATATATATATATTATATGTATATATATATATGGTGGGAGGCGTGTTGGATTCAAATCAGAGTAGTCATGAAAATCGGACTTTTCAAAGCGTTTTTAATGTTTTCGAAATTGTATATGGAAAAACTCAAATGTTCTTAAGAAGGTCCGATACTCAAAATTGGCTAAAGATGGCCAAACTGTTGAAAAGGTGTTGAACCCTCCAAATAGCTTAGACGTGATATCGCGTCCATAAAGATCTGACCCATTTTGCTAGTGACGAGATATCAATATATTGCCGATTTTTTTATGATGACGAGATCAAAATCTGGTGAGTTTTCTTCTAATAATTGTGTTTTCTTCTAGTAACGAGATATATCGTTCAACAAGATCTGTTAAGTTTTGCTAATGACTAGATACCTCCTGGAGGCAACCACCAGGAGGATTCATTCGAAAGATAGGGAAACCTGTCTGCATTTTGGGAGATGATAGGCATTTTCTGTTCCGCTAAATGTAGGTGGCGCTATTATTTTTTACGGGAGAACGTGTTTCCCGTACTTATTCCAAACGTGACGTCATTTTTTTAATACGATTTCAGCACTTCGCTGATAAAAATTCCAAAGAATGAATTTCGAATCGATATAAGATAGTTGATTGGTCAACCCCAATCATATTCAATACTAAACGTCGCCGAAGCGGCAATAAACTACATTTTAAGGTAACCCCCGATGTTTATCGTGCGAGATCATTTGGGTAGCTGAAGTAAAATCTTCGCTTTCCGTTTGATTTGTTTGTTTTACACTGAAAATTCCTCTCATACAGGATGTTTTGAAACTTTCTACACAAACCTCGATCCTCTGAGAGTCACGAGATTTTCGAGTATTGTATTAGAGCGTTTTTCCTCACAACACACAAGGACTAAGTATCCACATCGATTTGTTGGAAGAATCATAGGGAAGATTCTATTGGTCAAAAAGGTCAAAACTTGTTAGAAGCCACGCAGGGAAGACTGGTTGAAGAACGGACATATGCGTGTTTCAGAATGTAAAGGGCATGGAGCACAAAGTTAAACAGAATTCACTTGGGGATGTATGTCAAACGCAATCCAGATGTGTTAGAGTGCACTACAAGGCATAAAGGAAAGAAAGCAAGTACGTGAAATACTGTTTTAGAAGCCATTATTGTAGTACAACTGCAGATGCTCAAAGCTCCCACCACCAACGGTAATTTAAGCCTCACAGCGTCGACGCATGGTCAAAAAATATTCCCTCGGAATGCCGTATGTGTTCAGTTTGAGTTAGCCGCCTCGGTCATATCAGCTCTCTCGATTTTGTGTATGTTTGTGCAAGTATCACATAAAATTTGTTCAACATATTTTATTGCAATGTTCTGTATTTAATACACCATATTTCAGTGTAGTGAATACAGTATATAAAATTGCTGTGCTTGCATATTTAGGCAAGTTTCATATCAAAACATCTGAGTAACTACTTAAATCAACTATAATTCGGTAGTTTTGGAGTAGCTGGAAGGTATATATTGAGCTTGCAATTACTTGGATTGTTTTACCAGTGCTGCTGAAAAATGAATTATTTTTCCAAAAACTATATTTATGGAATTCAAATTCTAATGCTTCCTTTATTTCAAGCCTTATTTTTTCTTTACGAAATATAAAAAAATTCGGAATATTTGGGACACACGATAAAAAGAATAAAACATTATAAATAAAATATACAGAACAAGAATTTTTACAATAGAACTGGTAGCTAATATGGCTAATATTTTTTAATCGTTTGCTTTTCTTAAATTTGTGTCCGTTATATTCCAAGAATCTATTTTGTAGTGAAAAAAGATTCAATCATTACTTTTAGTTTGAAGCTTTTTTGAAATCTGCTTTAAGATGTATTTCTGGATTTTCAATTTGATGTTTTTCGTTGAATAATTGTAATCAATGTAAGTAATAGTTTAGTTAGTTTTAAAAACATTTTTAATCATTGTATGATAATTTTGGAAAACGCTTGTTTTTAAATGACATACAAGGCATTTATATGCATACTCTGAGCTATTCTATTCATTCTGGGTAACATTGACACTCTCTAGAGACTTTTCTTTCTTATTAAAACTTTAAATTCTACAAAAATGTAACATGTTAAATATGACATTTATTTACATTTGTGAAATTGTGTATTCAACAATTGTGTACCTTTATTAGAGTGTGGTAGTTACATGGGATGAATATAAATTACACTTTATTAACGAAAACGGAAGTTAGTTAACCAATTGAACCCAAGTAACGCCGAGTAATTCTGATAGTGGCACATGAGATCCGGACATCTTAAATAATATATATTTTTTCATTTTTGAAATTTCTTGGTAAATTTGTCGAGAAATATGTATAGAGATTCGCAAAATAAGTTATTTGACATCAGATCAGAATTATCAGACTGCAACATTATAAATAATTTCTTAAAAATTGCGGTTCTCAAATTAAGAAGCCCTACTTTCCAAGGGCAAGTGAAACTGTGTTTAATAAACTTATTATAATTAAATTATGTTTTAAAATCTAAAAAATCCCACTTTAAGGAAACAAAACTGCCTTTGAAAACGTATGAGTAGATCCTATTAATTTTAATATATTCGTAGAATCATCATTTGAAAAATTGAATCATCACTTCAGAAACTGAACAGTCTCAACTTATCAGGGTAAGGCAATTGTGAAATTATACTTATCTGAAACGGATAATTTTTATATTTATAAGAAAATTAAATATTTCAGTGTAAAGTTTAAATATTGAGAATTCCGACATTTTTTTTTTGTATCGGTCTTTCATGAGACTGAAAACGAAATGCTTTCTCCTTTATTGGAAAGACGCTTCGTTGTTTATTATTATTGGTTAAAATTTAATTTCAAACGTATTTTATGGATTTAAGAAATTAAATTGGATTAAAAATTAAATAAAAAATTATCTCTATTAAAAACTCAAAAGGGGGCTGTATTTGTACATTTGAAGGGGATCATGGAAGTAAAATGTTTGAGTACCGCTGGAGTTGAATTAACGTCGCATTGAAGCAATACAACGAACTGTTGGCGACGGTTCGGGATCAATCCCGAAGGGAAAGATCCGAGAGCAACACTTCGTCATTTTGAAGCACGGTCATATGTCGAGGTCAACAACTGAGCTGGCACCCCACTCTCCAAACTTCCACACCACGCCAACAGACGTGAGGACATTTGAGACCACGACATATTTAACGTGCACCAGCCCCAGCGTACACGATGATCTTTGGTTGGATCGAGTCTCGAGTCGGGCTAGAGCGGCCCGCAACAAACAGCTGTAGTTATACTCAACAGACATTTATTTTTGAAATGAATCAAATTTTCAGTTTTATCCCAATCCCTATTTTCCCTCTTTTCATATTTTTTGCTTGACGTTGTCTTGCGTATGGCGCAGCTTGGCCAAATTTGGCCTTACACGATAAAACTTAAAAACGATCACCCAACCCCATACACACCACTGGTTAGCACCTAAACAGGTGGTCACGATCAAAACATGAAATTCAATTCAGTTAAGGTGAATCGGAGAACAAATTCAGCAAAAAATCCATTTTGAGATTTTTTGTTTTTAATTAAATTTGCTTCAAGCTTTAAAACGATGAATTACTTTCCTGTGTGGCTGTTAACGTAATTTTTAAAAATATATTGAAAATGTAAACGTTTCTATATCTGAAGCCCTTTTAGATGCCCTTTAATTACTGATTTATCAAAAGTGACTTTTTTGCCACATGATGCATCTTTTCACAAAACTATCACTCTTTTATGGTTATCTCAGCTCTCTAATACATGTTTTAAACAGAGATTTTATGGGTATTAACCGTATGATAATCAGAATTCCGGATAGTGTAGTATTTCTTTTTCCTCACAACACACAAATAAATAACCACATCTATTGGAGGAATCTTCGGAAAGATTCGATACGCGTCAAGAAGGACAAAACTGATTAGAAAAGTATTCCTAATATTTACAAGATCTTGGTATCGTTTAAAGAAATTGGGAAATATTTTGAAGCAATAAGGGTCTTTCAGGAAAGACTTCAGATTGCAGAACGGATATATACGTGTGGGCCCCTCATGTAGGGTCAAAACATTTCATCTTGATACAGTTCCGATCACGATGTCTTCTATACACCAACGAAGCAGTATACATGAAATGAACAATAGAAAAAAACAGAAGAATAAACAGTACGAATCACAAATTTTCTTTAAGGTGTATGTATACACTAGAAATCAGGAAAATTGACCAGATTATTGATTTTGTTTTTATTGCTTCAAAATATTTCCCAATTTCTTTAAACGATACCAAGATCTTGTAAATATTAGGAATACTTTTCTAGTTACAAAGGTTTTTTCGTTGGGTACCGTCACCGGTACAAACATATTTCCATAACTTTGAACTCAATTTCTGAATAACTGAGTTTTTGCAATAGGATCCTTTGTTCAAACAGTGCTAACTCAACACTGAATTGATCTATTATAATTGTTTTTGTATCATTATAATCTATATAACGCAGTGGATGTTTTGAACCTCAATCAAAGCTATTAGTTAACTAATTTTAGTTGATTTTTAAATTTTAAAATTCCTGAAAAGAATCTTGATCTTTAAGACTTCCTTGGTGAAAACAATTGTAAAAATAACCTGTTCCCTCAAACAACGTGATTGAAGGTCAAAACATGAAGAATAACATTAGGAATTATTTCCAACAGGAATTCTTTATCTGAGCAAATTAGAATTTGAGATATCACACTCACTATTCAAAACCATGCTGATTATATCCAAATTAAATCATTAATAATTAGCTTAATCTGATTTTTTCACGATGAAATTATTTTAAGCATAAGCCAATGACTTGTTGGAAAAAAACTGGATTTTTAAAGTCAAAATTTAAAATATCTTCTAGTGTATATATACACCAGACAATTCTAAAAATGTTCTCTGGTGCAGTCGAACAAGATACGCTTCAGTCTCTTCCTCATCAAGGAAAATAAGGCACTTGTTGGAGTCAGCCAGGTGAAAACGATTCTAGGCCTGGGTTACAATGTGGCCTATTCTGGCTTTAGCAGGAAAAGTGGCAACTTCCCAAGGGACTTTTTTTGAAGCAATGGAGATCACCAGGCTCACTCTGGAATTGAAAAACATGGTGGGCAATACATTCCACTGTTCCTCCATATAGTATTCCAAAGTGATCGAGCCTCTCTCCTGACCTTACCCAGACACCTAGAGAGGTTAGAGAGGACACTAGTTAAAACATATACCATGCAAAAAAATCTGACAATTTTGAATTTGACAGTATGCAACATATTTGAATTAATCAGCAAAAAAAATGTTAACAAAGTGGATGGTTAAAATATCTACAACTATAAAATGAATATATGGTAAGGAAACTGGGCCTATGATAATTAAATTCTGAAAAAGCTACATTAAGGTCTACGTATATACTAGAAGATTTTTTTTAAATTTTGACTTTAAAAATCCAATTTTTTTTTACAATAAGTCATTGGTTTGTACCTAAACTAATTTTAGTTTGAAAAATTCAGATTAATCTAATCATTAATTATCTAATTTAGATATAATTTGTTAATTAGCATGATTTTTGAACAGAGATATCTCAAATTCTAATTTGTCCAGAAAGACAATTCCTGTTGGAAAACTATTCTTCATGTTTTGATCCTCAATCAAGTTGCTAAGGAGAATAGGATTTTTATAGAATTTTTTTCATCAAAGTCTAAAAAATCAAAACTTTTTAAGGAATTTTGCCCATTTAAAAATCAACTAAAAATTCATTTCTCAACCAATAACTTTGACCAAGGGTCAAAACATTTACCGTATTATATAAATTAGAATTATACAAAAATAATTAGAATAGATCAATTCATTATTGAGCTATCCCTGTTTGAACATAGCATTATATTGCAAAAACGCAGTTCTTCAGAAATCGAGTTTAAAGTTTTGGAAACATGTTTGTACGTGGTGACAGCACCTAATGAAAACCCTTGTAACTGGAAAACTATTTCTAATGTTTACAAGAACTTGGTATCGTATGAAATCTAAGGAATTGCAGAATATTTTGAATTCATAAAAAGCATCGATATTCTAGTCAATTTTCGTGATTTCTAGTGATATTTGAGTGAATCTAGAAATATTTGAGTGAATAACATTTAAGGTGTATGAATGCATACACCTTAAATGTTATTCACTCAAATATTTTAACATAGGGAGCAATGGGGATGGCACTTAGCACCAGGATACCTTAAAATGACGACCTATTTCGCTTTTATTCCAACCCCCTCACAACCTATATTGAGAGAACTCGGAAAAGGGGTTGCTTTGGGAGGACCCAGATCAAAATCATTCCGAAAGAGTACTGCGTTCCGTTCTTTTTTTTTCTCACAGCGCACCCTATTTCTCTCCTCCTCCCCTTCTCATTCCAAACTCTTACGAGGGGACGATCGGAAAATAAATCTCAAGTTGAGAGAGAGAAAAATATTTTTTGTATCGCAGGTGACTGGAGCTGAGATTGGATGCCGTTGAAAAACGACTGCGGCGGTCCGTGGCACGGAGGGGGAGGGAAGTAGACACTCCCCCCTCCCCCTCTCGAAAAAAATACGCACCCGACGTTCGATGGAAAGAAACTTTGGAATTTGTTTCCGGCGATTTCGAATGTTCTGTCGTCTTTCCCACTTCGTAAAGGATGGTTCAGTAGGACTTCCATACATCGAAGTGGACGGGATGCACGAAAACGAATCGATGTATGGAAGCATCGATATATTGAATCGATCTTTTCTAAACATAATTATTAATTATCTAGAAGAGCACCTAGAATTTTATTTTGGAAGTAGCCACCAAAAGGAAATTTTCCTGCAAAGTTAAGATTTTGATATTTCTCTAAAGGTCTTTCTTTTAGTTACTAGATGATAAGCTTTATAAAAATTTCATGGGCACTTTCAAACATAGGAAGATTCTATTGGTTCTTTTCTTAGGGGTAGAGCAGTTACACATGCAGATATTATCATAGCGTTTCTTGTACCAAATGGATGCCGTTTTAAAATTTCCAGCTATTTAGTTAGCATGGCAATCTTAGTCATTTTTCTAGCAAAAGAATATGAAAATGCCTCTTTATGGAAGTTTATAACGAATGCTTTTGGAAGATTTTACCAATTCCAGGAAACACACACAATGTTACCACTTCCTAATGCTGAAAAAAAAGAGAAAACATCTTGAATCAAAGTGCCAATAAAATATTAAACTTGTGTCAATCTCAAAACCCCCAGACGTTTATCGAACATATATTTGAGGATAATTGTCAGCGAAAGGGATGTCCAGACAGTGTTTAAGCAAATTTTAAGTTATTGCATTACATTACCATCTGAAATATATAATCACAGCCAAACTTCATTAAGACGAGCTCGTTTAAGACGAATAACTGATAATACGAAGTATCCTCGTATATCAAAATGTATATTCAAATAATGTTAACTCAGATTAGAATTATTTGGAAAGATCTATTGGTCTTTCCATAGAACAGAATCCTTTGCAAAGATTCCATTGGCACATTATGTCGAATAGAATCACACAGAAAAATTCTATTGGTCCTTTCCTTAGAATAGAATCCTTTGTAAAAATTCGATTGTTCCTTAATTTTCAAGGGATTTCGACGAGATATCTCGTTCATCAAGATCTGACCAATTTTACTAATGACGAGATAAATCGTCAACAGATATTGGTGATTTTTTTATGATGTCGAGATCAAGATCAGTTTTCTTCTAATAACGAGATATCTATTAAGATTTGCTCAGTTATGCGAATGACAAGATACCTAGTCGAGGCAACCATTAGGAGGGTTGAAAGTATCATGTGCTCTGTTATCTAAAGTTGTATTTTATTATTAACTGCGAACTTCATTGCTATGAGCACATCAAACAGGATGTGTCTGGGTTAATGACTGACTGTATACATTGGTTTTACGCACAAAATTACGAAATAAGTTACAATAAATAGCACTAAGGATATATTCATACCACGTTTCCGAAATTCATTTCTTGTACTGTTGGAGGATTGATGTAATACTCAGATATGGTGAGAAACGAGACAACAAAAACAATGTCCATAATAATTGGTTTCATAATTGGAAAAGAATATCAATTTGGTTTGAGGGCAGATTAAGACCGGGACCTACGACTTAACCCTCTGATTTCCGCGTGGTGTTGTAAAGCTTTGTCCCCACAGAACCCCATCTATTGTTTGAAAGAATCCATGGATTTTTTCGACTCTTAAAAGAGATAATATTGGTCCCGTTATTAGAATAGAATATTTTCATATATTCTATTGCTCCTTTCCATAGAATAGATTACACTGGAAAAATTATATAACTCATTTTTTGGAATAGAATCCTTTGGAAAGATTCTGTTGCTCCTCTTCTTAGAATAGAATAATTTGGGAAAATTCTATCGGTCTCTTTCTTAGATGGTAGTTAGTTAATTAACGTCACATTGGAGCAACACATTGGACTATTGGCGACTGTCTGAAATCCATTTCGTAGGGAAAAATCCAAGAACAACGCCTCCATTTTGGACCACGGTCAGATGACGAGGACAACACCTGAGCTGGCACCCCACTCTCCAAACTTCCACACTTCCACAACACGCCAACGCAGCACATTTGAGTCCACGACAGATTCAACGTGCACCAGCCCCCTTTGTACACGACGGTATTTGGTTGGATTTAAACTCGCAACCCTCCGGTTGCTAATCCGTTACTCTTCCAACCGGGCTACTGTTGCCCTTCTTTTTATTAGAATAGAATCATTTGGAACCATTATATTTCTCCTTTCTTTGGAATAGGATCCTTTGAAAAGACTCTATTGCTCCTTTCCTTGGAATTCAATCTCTTGGAAAGGTTCTATTGCTCCTTTCCTTGGAATAGAATTGTTTGGAAAGATTCTATTGCTCCTTTCCTTGGAATAGAATTGTTTGGGAAGATTCTATTGCTCCTTTCCTTGGAATAGAATTGTTTGGGAAGATTCTATTGCTCCTTTCCTTGGAATTCAATCCCTTGGAAAGGTTCTATTGCTCCTTTCCTTGGAATTCAATCCCTTGGAAAGATTCTATTGCTCCTTTCCTTGGAATTCAATCCCTTGGAAAGGTTCTATTGCTCCTTTCCTTGGAATAGGATCCCTTAGAAAGATTAAATTGCTTAGAACAGAATCCTTTAGAGAGATCCTATTCTTCTTTTCCTTAAAATAGAATCATTTAGAAAAATTTTATTCATCTTTCTTCTTAGAATATAATACTTTTAAAACATTATATGTTTCATTTCCTTATAATAGAATTTTTGGAAAGTAGTATATTGATCGAGGTCAAATTTGGTTCGAAGTAATGCAGGAACGATGGAAGGTTGCAAAATGGAATTAGACGTTTGAACCTCTCAGAGTTAAAGTACAATGAAATCAAAATATTTTTTTAATCATTAAACCGTTGTACCTTATGATGAATATTAATTCAGAAAATAAATTATTTTAAGAATAAAGTAATTATTTTATTTGAAGAATATATTTCATGCTATATTTATGTATTAAAAAAATGGAAAGCAACAATTTCAAGAGACTTACGTTCCTTTGAGCCATTTGTGTTTTGAAATGTATTATTAACTAGCCGGGCTGGCGACCTGTAATGATAAGCATATTTTTAAAATATAACTTCTTTACTTCAAAATAAAAAGACTAAAATTGTATGGAAAATATAATAAGCTTGTTAAAATATTTTTAATCCTATAAAATGTCATTATTTCCTACAAGTAAAAGTTCACGTTGATTTTTGCAAAAACTCGCTAAAAATAGCGAATAATTAATTTATCATTGGGAAAAAACTATCGAAAGGAAAGAATTAAATTTTGCATTATAGTATAAAAGTCCTGGATCAATTCCCATAAAAGTGTATAAAAATTATTATTCATAATTTTTTTAAATATTTATTTGATAATTAATATTACATATTCAAAATTAAAATACATTACGTAGATTGTATTTGGGCTCTTTAATGAAAAAATCGGCGTGATAGAAAACTTATTTCGGAATATATGAATAAAAGCCTAAGTATAAATTGGACATTAGATTCCAAATTTTCCAATCATAATCCAGAAACATCTGGTAGTTAAGAATTAACGTCGCACTGGAGCAACCCAACCGTCTATTGGCGAAGATCGGGTAACCATCCCGAAGGGAAAGATCCGAGTACAACACGTAATTTTGAACCATGGTCAGATGACGAGGCAACACCTGGGCTGGCACCCCACTCTTCAAACTTCCACATCACTCCAACGTGAGGGCATTTGAGACCACGACAGATTTAACGTGCACCATCCCCGTGTACACGACGGTCTTTTGTCTGGACTGAGCTTCGAACTCGCAACACTCCGGTTGCTATTCCGTTGCTCTTCCAACTGGGCTACAGCGGTCCGCATCAAATTGGACAGATTCCAAATTTTGTAATCACTCATAAATAGCTGAACCAAGCGACTGCAGTGGGGCAAGGATGTCAATCAGGGAGTCAGTAAACTGTTTAGATTAATAATAAAAACAATCTGCATCTCTTAATACTATTAGATTTCTGTAACTTACCTTGGATGAATTCTTTTTATGCCAGTCAAACTTTCCTTGCGTGTATATCCATTACTCGATGTTGACTGTCTCGTATTTGGTACAGCATGGCCAAATATGGCCTTGCGCCATTAAATGCAACCCAACCAAACATGATACGAAATTGAATTTTGGTATAAATCTGAAATTTCATGTCGAAATTTAGTGTAATCATTGCAAATTATGTTTATGCGCAATTTAATATGGTCCTTTTTGCTAATTGCATGCTTACAAATTTAAAGACGTTATTTTCTATTGAACAGTTCCTTTGAATTTGCAATACAGTGAACGGTACACGAAGTAAAAGGGTAGATCGAATCTTACCCCGCATACATAATCTGAAAGAGACTAGGTTCTTTACAGTGAGTTGCGAGCAATAGCAGAATCGGAGGCCTATAGGGCCTTCAATAGAAAAAAGAATGAAACATTAGTCAATGAGAGTTTATTTCACGCGACAATAAATAAAATTTTTGACGTGAATGCGTGTTTGAAAACGAAACAGTACTGGAGGCCTAGATGAAAAGTCGAGCGTTACGGAAAACGTTACAATTGTTTTATCTTAAGATTTCAGAACTAGAAGAGATATCCAGAAGATAAATATAGCGTCATGTAGTCAAAGGATATTCGTTTCTGACAAGATCTTCGGACCGTGTGCACTGAGCATAGGGAGGAAGTCCGCAATATGTCGAGGTTCTACGGTGTTTAGGCCAGCATAACTTTGGATTGCTTGGAGTGGAGACTACTGCATCATTCGAAAGCTACGGAACTACTCTACAATCACAGGGATTTAATCAATAAATTTATCCTTCAACATTAATATCAAACTGCACTGTGATCGTTCAAACTGTAAATTAATAGTTGAATATTCATACCCAATAAACAATCGTTCGAACTCCCTATGTCTGCTTCATTAATCTCAATCCAACATTAATATCAAACTGCTCTGTGGTCGTTCAAACTGTAAATTAATAGTTGAATATTCATACACAATAAACAATCGTTCGAACTCCCTATGTCTGCTTCATTAATCTCAATCCAACATTAATATCAAACTGCTCTGTGGTCGTTCAAACTGTAAATTAATAGTTGAATATTCATACACAATAAACAATCGTTCGAACTCCCTATGTCTGCTTCATTAATCTCAATCCAACATTAATATCAAACTGCTCTGTGGTCGTTCAAACTGTAAATTAATAGTTGAATATTCATACACAATAAACAATCGTTCGAACTCCCTATGTCTGCTTCATTAATCGCAATCCAACATTAATATCAAACTGCTCTGTGGTCGTTCAAACTGTAAATTAATAGTTGAATATTCATACCCAATAAACAATCGTTCGAACTCCCTATGTCTGCTTCATTAATCTCAATCCAACATTAATATCAAACTGCTCTGTGGTCGTTCAAACTGTAAATTAATAGTTGAATATTCATACCCAATAAACAATCGTTCGAACTCCCTATGTCTGCTTCATTAATCTCAATCCAACATTAATATCAAACTGCTCTGTGGTCGTTCAAACTGTAAATTAATAGTTGAATATTCATACCCAATAAACAATCGTTCGAACTCCCTATGTCTGCTTCATTAATCTCAATCCAACATTAATATCAAACTGCTCTGTGGTCGTTCAAACTGTAAATTAATAGTTGAATATTCATACACAATAAACAATCGTTCGAACTCCCTATGTCTGCTTCATTAATCTCAATCCAACATTAATATCAAACTGCTCTGTGGTCGTTCAAACTGTAAATTAATAGTTGAATATTCATACCCAATAAACAATCGTTCGAACTCCCTATGTCTGCTTCATTAATCTCAATCCAACATTAATATCAAACTGCTCTGTGGTAGTTCAAACTGTAAATTAATAGTTGAATATTCATACCCAATAAACAATCGTTCGAACTCCCTATGTCTGCTTCATTAATCTCAATCCAACATTAATATCAAACTGCTCTGTGGTCGTTCAAACTGTAAATTAATAGTTGAATATTCATACACAATAAACAATCGTTCGAACTCCCTATGTCTGCTTCATTAATCTCAATCCAACATTAATATCAAACTGCTCTGTGGTCGTTCAAACTGTAAATTAATAGTTGAATATTCATACACAATAAACAATCGTTCGAACTCCCTATGTCTGCTTCATTAATCTCAATCCAACATTAATATCAAACTGCTCTGTGGTCGTTCAAACTGTAAATTAATAGTTGAATATTCATACCCAATAAACAATCGTTCGAACTCCCTATGTCTGCTTCATTAATCTCAATCCAACATTAATATCAAACTGCTCTGTGGTCGTTCAAACTGTAAATTAATAGTTGAATATTCATACCCAATAAACAATCGTTCGAACTCCCTATGTCTGCTTCATTAATCTCAATCCAACATTAATATCAAACTGCTCTGTGGTCGTTCAAACTGTAAATTAATAGTTGAATATTCATACCCAATAAACAATCGTTCGAACTCCCTATGTCTGCTTCATTAATCGCAATCCAACATTAATATCAAACTGCTCTGTGGTCGTTCAAACTGTAAATTAATAGTTGAATATTCATACCCAATAAACAATCGTTCGAACTCCCTCTGTCTGCTTCATTAATCTCAATCCAACATTAATATCAAACTGCTCTGTGGTCGTTCAAACTGTAAATTAATAGTTGAATATTCATACACAATAAACAATCGTTCGAACTCCCTATGTCTGCTTCATTAATCTCAATCCAACATTAATATCAAACTGCTCTGTGGTCGTTCAAACTGTAAATTAATAGTTGAATATTCATACCCAATAAACAATCGTTCGAACTCCCTATGTCTGCTTCATTAATCTCAATCCAACATTAATATCAAACTGCTCTGTGGTCGTTCAAACTGTAAATTAATAGTTGAATATTCATACCCAATAAACAATCGTTCGAACTCCCTATGTCTGCTTCATTAATCTCAATCCAACATTAATATCAAACTGCTCTGTGGTCGTTCAAACTGTAAATTAATAGTTGAATATTCATACACAATAAACAATCGTTCGAACTCCCTATGTCTGGTGCATTAATCGCAATCCAACATCGAGCCTAAGTATTCGGGTCAGAACTATGATGCGTGTCCTCGACACAGCCTACCACTTTTTTCTCAATTAGGGAGTGAGTAAACGGTTTAGATTAATAAAAACTATCTGCATTTCATAATACTATTAGGTTTCTGTAACTTATCCTGGATGAACTCTTTTTATGCCAGTCCAACTTCACTAGTGTGTATGTCCCTTACTCGATGTTGACTGTCTCGTATTTGGTACAGCATGGCCAAATATGGCCCTTGCGCCATTAAATGCAACCCGATCGAACATGATACGACTGTAGCTTACGTTTTTCGTTGTACTTCGAAGCACGGCTGGTCGTGGTTGAGGTCATTAAGAAAAAACTGACTAGATCTTGACCTCGTCATCACAAAAAAATCGGCTATATCTTGATGATGAGGTATCTCGTCACTATCAAAATTGGTCAGATCTTGCTGTTAGAGATATCGAGTCGAAACCACTTGGGGGCTTAAGCTGTCCAGTGAAGTTAGAAAAGAGGCTTCGGTCTAGAAGATGGTAGTGATTTGAAAAATCTCTATCAGAATTATTTTAGTAAAGAAAGGGGTATGTATACAGGGTGAGTCTCACCCTGTCTCACCGGACCTCAACCCACTGGACTTTTTCTTCTGGGGGCACATGAAATCTTTAGTGTACCAGACGCCTGTGGACTCGGCTGAAGATCTCGTATCGAGAATCGGTGTTGCCACAGACAAAATTAACACAACACCAGGAATCTTCGAGAGGATGCGCCAGTCATTCCTTCGCCGGTGTGAACTGTGCAACGACACGCCACTTTGAGCACTTGCTGTGAGTTTTTCTCTGATCAATCAATCAGATTGTGCAACTTTTGGTATCGTTCATTCGCTTTCCCAACACTGTTGTAGGTTCATGTTGAAATTCTAATTTGACTCTTTTCCGCCTCTCAGAGTGGAATGCGACCCTATGTTCCATGGTAACTATTGCTCGTCTGGATGGGTACTATCACCCCTCTTATTTTGCAAAAACAATTTAGACTCACCCTGTATATGCCACTCCTTTCAGAGTTGCCACAGGTGACTAAAGGGCGATCTTTTGTTGCTATTTTTCAACTTTAGTAACAAGGGGCGTCCTTTTAAGCAAAGTCGTCCCAAAGCTCCTATTTTCCATATTTTGGCGACTTGACGAAAAAACGGAAAAATATTTTTCGGATTTTTCTTTGGGGGAAACATTTTCCGAGGAACGCTAATTTCCAAATTTTGCCACCAAGCCGGGGAAATCATTAAAGAAAAACAGGAATCTAGTTGCTAGATTGTCATAATCATATTAAGAAATATTTAGAGAGGTTTTGATTTTAAAATTTAAATTTCTTGGCGAGATCTTCAACATCTGTGTTTCATACTCAATTAGCACATTTTTTCTTTCAGCCGATTCACTGTATCTGAGCAACTAAAATAGGGCTTTAGAGAAGAATTGTTTACTACCATTTTTTTAAAAAATATGCAACTTAATGTTGCTATTCCACAATTGCTCTGTCTGTCTCAGCCCTGTTCTGTACACCATTGCTCTGTTTCTTAGAAATAATTCCCATTTCATAAATCTTCACGTTTCAAAATATAATTATAATGACTTTTGCTTATATAGAATCAATAATTTGATTAAAACAAATGAAATCCTTTTTCATAAGGTGGCATTACAATAGATGTTGGGGCTGCGGTAGCCGTATTAACGGATTAGCAATCGGAGGGTTGCGAGTTCGAAACTCAGTCCAACCAAAGACTGTCGTGTGCACGGGGGCTAGTGCACGTTAAATCTGTCGTGGCTTCAAATGTCCTGACGTAGCTTCAAATGTCCTGACGTTGGAAGTTTGGAGAGTGGGGAGCCAGCTCAGGTGATGACCTCGTCATCTGACCGTGGTTCAAAATTACGTGGTGTTGAATTCCGAATTTTCTCTTAGGGAGTAATCTCGGACCGTCGCCAATAGCCCGTTGTGTTGCTCTCTAATGCGACGTTAATAAAACTACCTACCAACCAAAAGATGTTTTCCTTGAATTAGAGTGGATAAAATCACCGCTTAATTTACAAGGCGTCATAGTGTTTAAATGGGGCCCAGTGGGTATATCCACTGCGTTAACTTTCAAGTTTCAGGCTGAACAGGTTCGACACCTGTCAGGTGCATTCCTCCATGGGTGTATTTCTCTCTTCTGTGTCAGTAAAACTTTCATTGCATGTCTGTCTATTACTTGATATTGTATGTCTTGTGTAGCGCAGCATGGCCAAATATGACCCTTGCGCCATAAACCCCCCAAAACCAACCATATTGTTTAAAATTGCATATTTTCCTTTTGACAATTCAAAGTCTACCCCCTTCTGTCCTGTAGACGCCTACATTTTCCCCAGACAGATCACCCGATCCAGTCTGTGAAAGACACAATCGATCCTTCTGAATGAAACCTAAATTTGATTTGCTTAAGTGCCTCTTGATTCCGTGAACCGCGCGGTCATTTAAATAATAACAATTCGAGGGAAAATAACAAGTTCGGAAAGATGCTATCTCCTGAACAATCTCCTTTCCACCCAGATCACCATATTAATTATTAACTTTACATAATAATAGGCAGGCGCATGTAGCTCGTTACCCCCTTCGCCCATTATTCCCTGCACCAGACCTGCATTCAAATTCCGTGCGTCAAGCAAAATCAATTGCCGGACCAATCATCTACATATTCCATCAATGCGCAAAAAGATACTCAAAAAAGGTACATCGAGTAAATATAAACGCGCTGCCTGGTGCATTACCCATTCTGTCCCCTTCAATTTTCCATTACTTCAGACTATCGACTATCGGATTATGAGCCCAATTTTCTATAAAATATTCCCCGTCACACACAGAGCCGGAACAACAGCGGCCATAGCCATTAGTAATGGTTTGAATCACGATACTATGGACAGGGAACGGTAGCCGGGCACGCGAAGGGATGTCTGTTAACGGTGCGCAATTACCGAAACGAGTAAAATGGCGATACTTTTGAGTCATGCGGTGGTGACGCCGCGGTTTTCTGAAATTCGATCGAGAAACGTGAGACGCCATTGTTTGTTGGGAGAGATTTTAAAATATATATCTTTCGGAGATAAAAATTAGTATGGCAATTTTCAAAAGTGTCATAAAGCCGGCTTTCCACATGCATAGATTTACTGGCTCCGATATCTTCGTCAATTGAGCTTTATCGACAAGAAGGGTTTAAGACGGGTTTTTCCACATATATAGATTTACTGGTTCTAATCTCTTTGCCCATTGAGCTTTCTCGCCAGTAAGGGTTCGATACTTTTGAGTCATGCGGTGGTTACGCCAGTACACACATGCATAGACTTACTGGCTTCAATTTCTTCGTCAGTTGTTTTCACGCCAGTAAGGGTTTGAGACGGGCTTATATGTGCATAGATTTACTGACTCCAATCTCTTCGTCAATTGAGCTTTATCGATAACAAGGGTTTAAGACGGATTTTTTCCACATATATAGAGTTACTGGTTCTAATCTCTTTGACCATTGAGCTTTCTCGCCAGTAAGGGTTCGATACTTTTGAGTCATGCGGTGGTTACGCCAGTACCATCCAATTACCAATTACCAGCCAGTACGTACATGCGTAGATTTACTGGCTTCGTCAGTTGTTTTCTCGACAGTAAGGGTTCGAGACAAACTTCCACATACATAGATTTACTCGCGTCAATCTCTTCGTCAGTTGAACTTTCACATTAGTAAGGGTTTGAAATAGGCTTACATTTGCATAGATTTACTGGTGTCAACCTAATCATCAATTGCACTTTCTTGCCAGTAAGGGTTGAGACGGGGTTTTTTCCACATATATAAATTTACTGGCTTCATTCTCTTCGTCAGTTGAGCTTTCACACCAGTAAGGGTTTAAGACAGACTTACATCTGCATAGATTTACTGGTGTCAATCTCTTCATCAATTGATCTTTCACGCTAGTAAGGTTAGAGACAAGCTTCTACATACATATATTTAATGGCGCCAATCTCTTCATCAGTTTAGCTTTTACACCAGTAAGGGTTTGAGATAAGCTTTCTAATACATAAATTTACTGTCGCTTTACTCTTCGTCAGTTGGATTTTAAAGCCAGTACGGGCTTAAACCTGACTTATACATGCATAGATTCACTGGTGTCAATCTATTAGGTCAGTTGAGTTGATGAAATGGTACATCGTCACTTCCTTTTATTCTTAAAATATAATGAATCTCGCTTATTGTTACCTTAGAATTTTGAGAAACCAGAACATCGCCATTCGATACATCATTTATTATTAAAAAAATGAGTTACTCTACGACATCATTTTAAATTAAACTTTTTATTTAAATTTTTTAAATAATTTTTCAGTAAATATAAAAAGATTACGTTTCATGTACATTTTGGATATAATTTGAGGTGTTGGATTCAACGAAAATACATGAATAGCGACGATTTAAAAACATGGTGACTTTCTCTTCATTCCGTGGTACAGCCAGATGATTCCCTTCCTTGAAGATGTTGAGCTTTATTTTTCAAAAATAGCCTCAGAATAAATATTATAACTGTACAAAATATCTTTGAAATGTTCTTTAAATAAAATAAGTCTTTGATGTAACTAACAGCTTATCGTTATCTAATTGACAATTAATCGTTCATTACTCTAAGTGGGGATCAGGAATTTGTTTTTCTTCCGACCTAGTCACATATTTATGTATCTAAACAATCGCATTAATTCTTAACAAATTGAAAAACATAAAAGTGTATTTTGAGGAGCAGGATTTCACTAATTGCTTAATGTTATTTACTGTCATTTGTTGAAAATCGCTGTAAAGTTATTTCTGAACTTGAATCGACCAATAGGTTCACTTTTTTTACAGCAATCCCTTATTTTGAGGGAGACAGGGTTTTCAAGTGCTTTGTTTTCATTAAAAACAAGTAGAAATTCAAAGTTCTGAAATTTTTTTTATTTTTCAGTGGATATGTTTCAAATTCAAAACTTTAATAGTTTGAGTGTTGTATTTTAAAATAAAATTTCCTTCAGGCTTCTATCCTTTAAATCGTTTTGTTTGAACAAAACATATAAGAAACAAATCTTGTCCAGACGCTATTTTTAGTTTTGCAATTCACAAGATGTTCCAACAAAACGAGTTTTTACATGGCGGATACTCTGCCATAATAAAACTTCGCACACTTCTTCTAAGACCATTTAACTATAAAGCGGTCAATAATTATAATGATCTGTTTGCAATTATTTTAGTTATTAATTTGAAAATATTAAAATATTACCGCATTGTTGTATACATCTATAATAGCGAAAAATGATTCTAATTTTATTTAGGATTTTGAAAATAGTTCATTTTAACATAAATTATGTAATTAAATTAAAATTAAAAAGTTATCTAAAACATGTATTACAATTTGAGTCACCTTGTGGAAGACTTAAAGTAATATTATTTTCAAAAATTACATCCACTTTATAGAAGCTCTAAATTTAAAAACGATCAAATGGAAAATATTTTTTTACATAACTTTGAAACTCATAATTGTTTCCACTGAAATTATAGCATTTATAAGTCCAGTCCTTCCTTAAAACGTGTTCCTCCGTGGCTTAGTGCAGATTCGATTCCTCTAAATTACCCTGGTGTATTTCTCTCTTCTGTGTCATTAAAACCATTTCTTGTGTGTTTGAAGGTCTATTTGAAGAAAAAAACATTTATCGGCGATTATTTGGGTAACTTTATGTGAAATTCCCCTCTTCCGTTTGGGAAGCGGTAGCCCAGTTGGAAGAGTAACGCATTAGAGTAACCAGTTCGAATCCAATCAAAGATCGTCGTGTACAAGGGGGCTTGTGCAAGTTAAATCTGTCGTGGCCTCAAATATTTCCACCTTGGCGTGGTGTGGAAGTTTGGAGAGTGGGGTGCCAGCTCAGGTGTGACCTTGTCATCTGTCCGTGGTTCAAAATTACGTGGTGTCCTTGGGTTTGATCCCGGACCATCGCTATAGACCATTGTGTTGCACCAGTGCGACACTAATTAAAATACCTACCTACCTATTCCGTCTGATTCGTCGACAATAAAAATAGTGGTAGGAAATTCTTAGGCATCCGAAGCTTAGGTTGTTCCGTTTCTTGTCTCATTAAAAGTGAATTTCATTTGAAATGCAAAAACGGAAATATTATTGAAGGCTATCAGTAATGAGAGGCATTTTCTGTCTAGCTGAACAGAGATGGAGGTACTGTTTCGACAGAGATAAATGTTTCCTGCATGCATTCTGAACATCATTTGACTTGTTTTTCGAATAGGATTTCAACCCTTTGCCAATAGAAATTCTGTAGGAAAAATTCCGAATTGATGTATGATAGTTGATTGGTCAACACCAATAAGATAAAACTCTGAACGTCATCAAAACTGCGATAAACTAAATTTTAAGGTAAACCTTATATGCATCATTTGAGAGCATTTGAAATGCAGATCTGGCCCTTGTACCATAAAAACCAACCAACCCTTAAAATATAGTTAAAACTAGTAAATATTAATAAGAGTTTTAGCGAAATATTTAAAAATTTAATTATGTCTAGATAAGGGATCCAGACTTGTTAAGACCAAGGTCGACATAGATTCATTGTGACTTATGGGAGGATCGCCAAAACAACATTAAAAATATCTATCAGATATTATTTTTATATTTATCACATTGTTTTAAGAAAGATAATAAAAAGTAAATAAAGAATTTATTTTGATGAGTGACATTGCATTGATTTGACAATTGTTTTGGTATTTGGTTTTATTTCTGTAGTAGTCACGCTCAAAATCGATTCTAAATTTTCATTGGTCAAGCGGTTCCTATTTTTCAATTCGTTAATATTCATAACTGAAAAAGTTTGTTCACATGGACTTTCAAGAAAACTGATCAAGTCAAAATTTGAAGGAAATGAGTTGAGTGAGTAATTGTCTAAGTGTCCTTTAGTCTAAAAACCGGCTATAAAAATTTGTACTTGATCACTAAATTATTGTCAAAATAAAAAAAAACTATTCGGTACTCCTGAGTTTCTTTAAACCACCTTTTCTCAGTTCGACTATTTTTGACTCGATCAATTTTCCCTCTAAGCCCACGATATGTTGACCCAAATAGACATTTTGATGTATTATCTAGCAACGATTTACAATTGTTTTAATCCCCAGCACAACGGTACAAGTTTAATAAATTGTCTTCATTCAATTTATTTCGTAGGTTTTCATAGTTTTCATGTCGAGGACTTGTAGTTGTACTGATTAGTGTGTGGTTACCTTTTGCATTTTCAAAAAAAATGGCAAGAGGATTGCTAAATAAATTTAGCAACTGTTTTACTTTTTGAAAATCAGAAAAACGATCCTTGAAGGTTGATATCAAATTATCAATCTTTATCCTAGTTACCCCGGTTTTAACCAAAATTACCTGTAGTGTCACTTGTTAAAGTTAAAATAACACATGGTGGGTCGGGCCGCCAGTAATCAACGGAGGGCCGGATGCAGCCCACGGGCCGCGGTCTGTGCATCCGTGGTCTAGGTCTGTAATTGAAACAAACATTCAATTTCGAATTGGGCCCTCTTCCAAAATGAAATTCCGGCAACACTACTAGTCCTGAGTCAGTTTTAGTGATCCTTCCAGCATATCAGAAGTTATTTTGGAAGCGAATTAACCCGTGTATTCCTTCAACTGTTACCAGCGAAAATTGATCAGCACTTAAGGTGTATGTATACACTAGAAATCACGAAAATTGACCAAAATATCGATACATTTTTTAATAATTCAAAATATTACCCAACCCCTTAGCTTTCAAACGATACCAAGATCTTGGAAATATTCGAAATAGTTTTCAAGTTACAAGGGTTTAGGTACTGTCAACTTAGACAAACACGGTTTCCAAAATTTTAAACTCGATTTCTGAAGAACTATGTTTTTGCAATAGGATGCTTCTTTCGAACAGTGATAACTCAAGGATGAATTGATATATTACAATTACTTTTGTGGTCATTATAATCTATATAATATGGTGAATGTTTTGACCCTCAGTCGAAGTTATTGGTTAAGAACTGAATTTTTAGTTGATTTTTAAATGTTGAAATTCCTAAAAAAAATCTTGATTTTTTAGACTTCCTTCGTGAAATAAACTGTAAAAAATTACTTATTCCCTCTAGCAACTTGATGGAGGGTCAAAACATGAAGAATAATATTAGGAGTAATTTCCAACAGGAATTGTCTTTCTGAACACATTAGAATTTGAGATATCACTGTTCATAAAACATGCTAATTCGCTAATTATATCTAAATTAGATAATTAATGAGTAGCTTAATCAGAATTTTTCACACTAAAAAGCACAAACCAATGATCTATTGTGAAAAAACTGGATTTTTAAAGTCAAAATTTAAAAAAGATATTCCAGTGTATACATACACCTTAAATGTAAACTCTGTCACACAACAAAAAGTCCGAAAAACCCCAAGATCTTGGAAAGGCTCAGAACCACCCCAACTCTAAGCCTAACCTACACCCCGAGCGTCCCTTCAATTCCATCGCCTGTCCTTCAAGCGCAACTGCACCCCAGCAAAACGTTACAAAACAGCAGGTGAAGTGTAGCTAAATTAAGCCCCCGCTCCCCCACCAGGACAACTCCCGTACTCGCGAGATTGTTCCAATCTTGGATCTTCGACACCGCCTTAATGAAGGCATTAGGCATTAATTAATTAGATCGGGACACTCAAGACGTATTCAGGATCTCCGGCCTTCCCTCCCCTGCTCATTGATCCGGGGGGGGGGCTGTGGAGATCCTCCCCTCCAGGCAATTCCCCGGATTCAGCCGAGTGCCCCCGATTCAATCAGGGCCGCTGGCACGTCCTTTTAACTGTTGCGCTCACTGAAACCGGAGTTGTGTGCGTAACTTAGGGTGTAGGAGTCAATTCCGACGGAGAGAGATGTGGGGAAGGGTTGGAGATCTGCCCCTCTCTGGAGGTGGGGATCATTAGGGGAGGGGAGAGTTTTCGGTGGGCTGTCAGGATTTTGGAGACGGGCTCCGTTCTGGAACACCCCAAGGGGTGGCGTGGATCTCTTCCAGGGAATGGAACATTTGAATTATGAAGTTTTTGCACCACACAAATCCAGCATTTAGATTTCTCGATTCTTGTTCGGTCCTCAGGGATTCATGAGTAGAACAGGTGGACTCATCGAAAGTTACAATGCATCTTACCTTTAGACCAAGTTTGTTTATCATAAAACTAAAGAAACTAGTTTGTTCAAATTCAAAAGTGGTAGGTAAAGCTCTGATAAATTCGAGCAAAGAAAGTTCTTGATTGACATCGGTACGCTTGTATTTATGAATGCTTGTCTTAATCCGTGTAGTCTTTATCATCTCTGTACCCAGAATAATAGATCCATGTGTATTCAAATAACTTAAATGTAAGAATACACGGGTATTCAAATACACAGCTACACGAATATTCAAATACACGTATAATCAAATACACGGATACTCGGATAAACAAATACATGGATACACTATAATAATAAGCTACACGTGTATTCAAACACACGTATAATCAAATATAATGATACACGCATAATTAAGCCCACTGGTGTACATATGTTAAACTCCACGTGTATTCAAATACACGAATACAGGGTTATTCAAATATGCATATAATGAAATGTATGTGTATTCAAATATACGTATAATCAAATACACGAATACCCGAGTAATCAAATATAATGATACACGTATAATTAAGCACACAGGTATACATATGTTAAACTGCACGTGTATTCAAATAAACGAATAAACGGTTATTCAAATATACATATAATCAAATCATGTGCATTAAAATACACGGATAATCAGATACGTGCATAATCAGAGTCATGTGTATTCAAATGTACGGATGCAGAGATAAAAAAAAAGATACGTGCATTTAAATACACTGATACACATGTATTCAAATTCACGGATATGCGTATATTCAAATACACGGATACAGGTACATTCAAATGCACAAGCATTTACGAACTCTGCGAATAAATATTTATATTCAGTGAAAATATATACATTTTTCCTTGTATGTATGAGAGGGATTTTCAGTGCAAGCAAACTGGTGGTAAACAAACCAGTCTACGAATATTTTGCTTCTGCTGTCCAAATGTTCTCGCGTAATACACATCGGGGTTACATTGAAATTTAGTTTATCGCCGTTTTGGCAAAGTTTGACGTTTAATCTAATGCGTGGTAATCAAATATCACGTATCAATTTTGAACAATTCTTTGGAGTATTTATTGGCGAAGTGCAAAAAAGTCATTTGAAAACAAGTCAAGTGACATCACGCTCAGAATACTTACAGGAAACACGTATCACCGCATAAACACTACCGCCACCTAGATTTAGCTTAAAATTTCAACAAATACATACGTATTTGAACCAAATACACATAAAATTATTATATCTACTTTTCAGATCAAAATTTTCTTCAAATACGGATAGAGAATAAATTATTTTTCCAATAATCAGAGGACTTTTTACCAATTAGATTAAACATCAATCAGATCAAACGCCAAACGCGCCAAAATGGGGTAAATAACATTTTAAGGTAGTCCTGATATCTATTATATGAAAGTAAGTAAAATCTTCACAGTCCGTCTGGTTTTGTTTGTTTACACTTAAATCCCTCTCAGAAATTTGCGAGTATCCATAGAGTAAATTGTTCTATTTCTTATTCCTATAATTGAAAAGTAAAAACAAAATAGGGAAATATTATTTAAGGCTATCAGTAAAACGGCTCAATTATTCTAAAGAAAAATATTGCATGTTTTGGAGAACATTTTCTTTATCTTGTCGTTTTTTCAAGGTGACCATTGAAAGGAATTTTAAGGGTATAGCACATTTTGCATTCCTATGAGTATAGCGCTGCAATAATTGGAGATGAATATTTGCTTTGTTTGCATAATCTCCAATCTCGAGATTAACGAAACTGACGAATTCAGTCGATGTTCGGCTGGTAATTGTAAACACACGAGTTCATACAAACAGAACAATTTCTGTGACAGCAAAATGTAACACAAATTTTAAATCGTAAATTCACAAGAAAAAGCTAGAAATTTATAAAGCAATTAATGTCAAAATCGTATATTAATTCAAGTTTCATTATTTTTTCATGTATAGCCAACTAGAAAACGAAAGTTATAAAGAAATTTTAGTTTTGATAATTTGACTTTGAATGCAGTTCAAGAATACTAAGTCGCCAATAATAAACGCGGAAAAAATTAATGCAGTATACAGGGTGATTCTACGGTCATGGGACAAACTTCAAGGGTGATAGAACTCAACGAAACACTTTTCCCCATAGAATGTAGGGTCACAAGTGCAGCGGTTGGCCGCTAGAGAGCGCAGTCAAACGCTTGTATAAAAGCGTTACGTCGGTGATGCAAGGCCTGCATCAGGTGTGGTGGTCGACATTTTGAACAGCTTCTGTAATTGTGCATTTGCGTTGTACTTACCGATTGATGTTTGTACATGTCGTTTCATTTCCATGTGAAAAGTTTCTCATGTTTTGTACAGGTCATTTCTTTCTTACCCGTTGTTCCTTGTACTTATCTTTAATGTATACAAATCTAATTGTATTATTTCGTTTTGTCAAGCAGTTATTGATGTTTATTTGACATTAAAGCATTGTTTCCATATTTCATGCCTCTCCTTTCCAACTTGCATCGGACCGTGTGTTTGTGCCGAAATGGAAAGCGTCCTCTAGCGACCCTACATTCTATGGTGAAAAGTGTTTGTTTCGTTGTGTTCTATCACCCCCTAAGTTTGTCCCATGACCGTAGAATCACCCTATATATAGTTACCATACCTACTGTGTATAAAGAAAGGCCCTTTACATGACATGCTAACCATGTCTCCTTAACTTAATATGGATTATAGATGTTGTTGGAGGTAACATGTTGTACAGAAGTAACTAGAAAGCAAATGAAGGAAAAAGGGTTTTTAAGACCGAACCCACCGCTTTGAAATAAACCCCGTTTACATTTGCTGTAAAACTGTTTTCTTTGCAAGCATAGTTTACAGGAGGGTAATCTCACTTTAAGTTACTCTCCACGGTTTAAAAGTTGATCCATGTAGATATGACTTATATGCATATATATTTCTCTTAACCCTCTGAGTGGTTAACACACTATTCCACCTTGTAACCTGCAGTCTTTCCTACATGACTTCTAACCAGTTTTGACCTCCTTGACCAATAGAATCTTTCCAAAAGATTATATTCTAAGGAAGGAGCAATTGAATCTCTCAAAGGATTCTATTATAAGAAAATGACAAACAGCATCTCTTCAAAGGATTCACTTCTAAGGAAATGACCAACAGAATCTTTCCAAAGGATTCACTTCCAAGGAAAGCAGCAGTACAATAATTTCAAGAGATTCCATTCTAAGGAAACGAACAAAAGAATATTTCCATAGTATCCTATTATAATGACCAACACAGAATTTTTACGAAGGATTCGTTTTCAAGGAAAGGAGCGACAGAATCTTTCTAAAGATTAAAAGAATCCATAGAATCTTTCACCCAATAGATGGGTTGTTTAGTCATTATGTGTTTGCTGAAGGGTAAAAACAATGTTAGACTACTCGGAAATTTCGTGACCATCAGAGGGTTACGTGGAACGAAAAAGATGCCTCATTTGAAATTGCGGTATGGCAAGAACTAGATCAAGCATCGCGTGATTCTCTTCGAGGATAAAATCTGCCGATGGAAAATACCAAAATGTTTTCACCAGATTTAAAATAAAATAAAAAGGATGAGTATACTCAAATTGGTACATTAAAATACATTTAAGTTGTACTAAATACATTTTATTAAGTTAAGTTTTTTTAGAACTCCCCATACACAAATTTTCATAGAATAAGACTTAATGTTATGAAAATTTATAGTTTGTAGAATATTTTAACATTAAAGCTATACAAATATATAAATTAAAATGACTATTGACTTTTCAAGTAAATCAAATAATTAGAATAAAATTTTACCTGGGTCAAAATAGTTGAATATTCCGTGATACATACAAATATTTGTCTACAATTCAGAAAATAATATTTAATCAGTACATAGTAACATCCCTTTAGCTTTAATAACAGCACGCAATTTATT
This sequence comes from Meta bourneti, assembly GCA_933210815.1. Taxonomy (NCBI): domain Eukaryota; kingdom Metazoa; phylum Arthropoda; class Arachnida; order Araneae; family Tetragnathidae; genus Meta; species Meta bourneti. The sequence goes on from OW119926.1 coordinate 95,727,790, forward strand.
TGGCATGTTAATTACAAGTGACTCACAGTCTATTTTGACCAGAGAAGCCTATATTGATTTTATACTGGAAGCAAAATACTTTTTGTGATTTCAGAAGTGAAAGTAGCTTTTCAGCATTTAAAACTTTTTTGGCCAGACAACAGAAAATCCTTCTCCTTTAAAAATCTCGCGATTTCTGTTTTGTGCTTCTAGACTAATGATCTGAAAGCTTACTTTTCCACGAAACTAAAAATATTCAATAAAGTATCTTTTTCAGCAAAATTAAAACTTTCGATTTGACACACAGGAACTCAAAAAAACATATATTGCATTTTTATTTTCTTGTTTTATTTTATAGGGTTGATTGTTAATAGATAAATAAAGACGTTCAGTCATAAAAATTGAAACAAGTAAAATTTAGCTTTTAACTCCCCTGTAGTTGTCTTAACAAGGTATCTCATCATTAGCAGTTCTTGATGGACGAAATATCTCGTGATTGGAAGAAAACTGACCAAATCTTGATCTCTTCATCATCAGAAAATCGGCAATATCTCGATGACAATCTATCTCTTCATTATCAAAATTGGCCACATCTTGATGAATGAGAAATCTCGGGATTTTCAGCGTTAAACACAAACAAACCAGTCGTAAGACGGGGATTTTACTTCCTTCTATCCAACTGCTCTCGAGTGATACATATCGAGGTTACCTTCAAATGTTGTTTGTCGTAGTTTTGGCATTTAATCTGATTAGAGTTGACCAATCAACTATCAAAGATCAATTCGGAATTCATTTTTGGAATTTTCATTGAAGTGCTGAAATTGTTTTCGAAAAACAAGCCAATTGACGTCATGTTCAGAGTTCGTATAGGAAATACGTATCGCCTAAGAAACATTACCATCACGTATATTTAGCTTAACAGAAAAAAAGCCTTTAATCAAGACAATAAACTGTGAATTAAACATTTATAAAAGGTTTGAATACTCAATTACGAATATCCCCAGAACTAAAAAAAACGTTTATAAGAATTCTTTTATCTAACCGTACATGTAAAATATGGCACAAATACTATAGCAAAATATAAAAAGTTCAATTTTGTATTAATGCTTTTAACCTAAAGTGTGAAATTCACTATGGTTGCATTTTGGCAACAGAGCATTTAGGCTACCGAGAGAAACTTGAGCACTAATGGATTCGTCAGACTTGTAGATATTTTAATTACAAATCTAACTAATTGGAATGAATTTATTGATTTAGATGATTAAAATTTAATCAGTTTAATTTATAAGAGTAATACATTTTTTGAATACGGTAGACTAAGCAACTGATTATTTTGAAAAAATTCAAAATGAATATCAGAATACACGCAACTGAAATATTTTCAAAAGACCATTTCAAATTCTGCTTTTGCTTGTGAATAAAAAATGGGGAAAATATTTCCTTTCTTAAATGTTCAAGAGGAGATTTCCAGACTAATTTATTCAGATTTCTGTACTCTAAAATAATTTATTGAAAATAATTTTTTTTTTCGAAAATTTGGTTTCCTCTTAATAAACATACAGCAAAGAGAGGCATCTTTTGTCAAGTTAATCAAGGGGTGGTAGAGTTTCAGCGGAGAAACATGTTTCCTATACGTATTTCGAACGTGACGTCATTTAGCTTGTTTTTTGACTTCGATTTCAACATGTCTTCAATAAAAATTCCAAAGAATGAATTCCGAATTGATATACGTATGACAGTTGATTGGTCAACGCCAAACATCACCAAAAACGTGATAAACAACATTTACGTCAACCCCGATATGTATCATGCAAGAACATTCTTGTTGCGGAAATATAATCTTCGTATTCCTTCTCATTCATTTTTTTATAATGAAAAGTCCTCTCATAAGCGTTTATATACAGGGTGATTCTATGGTCATGGGACAAACTTCAGGGGGTGATAGAACACAACGAAACAAACACTTTTCCTCATAGAATGTAGGGTCGCAAGTGCAGCGGTTGGCCGCTAGGGAGCGCAGTCATACGCTTGAATAAAAGCCCATAGAATGTCTATTGGGTGAGTCTAAACTAATACGACAAACTTCAGGGGGTGATAGAACACAACGAAACAAACACTTTTCACCATAGAATGTAGGGTCGCTAGAGGACGCTTTCCATTTCGGTACAAACACACGGTCCGATGCAAGTTGGAAAGAAGAGGCATGAAATATGGAAACAACGCTTTAATGTCAAATAAACATCAATAACTGCTTGACAAAACGAAATAATACAATTAGATTCGCATCAATTAAAGATAAGTACGAGGAACAACGGGTAAGAAAGAAATGGCATGTACGAAACATGAGAAACTTTTCACATGGAAATGAAACGACATGTACAAACATCAGTCGGTAAGTACAACGCAAATGCACACTTACAGAAGCTGTTCAAATTGTCGACCACCACACCTGATGCAGGCATCGCATCGCCGACATAACGCTTTTATACAAGCGTTTGACTGCGCTCTCTAGCGGCCAACCGCTGCACTTGCGACCCTACATTCTATTGAGAAAAGTGTTTATTTCGTTGTGTTCTATCATCACCCCCTGAAGTTTGTATGTATTATTAGTCTAGACTCACCCTGTATTAGAGGCATTTTCTATCGAGTGGAGGCACATGTAGCGAAACCCGTTTCCTCTACGTATTCTGGTCTTGATTAGATATTTTTCGAATACGATTTTAGTACGTCGCCAATCGAAATTCCAAAACAATGAATTCAGAATTGACATATGATAGTTCATTGGTCAATGCCAATTAGATCAAAAGGCAAACGTCATCAAAAAGGTGAAAAACTACATTTTAAGGTAACCCCTATATGAATAATGCGGGAGCGTTTGGGAAGCCGAAGGAAACTCTTTGCATTCCGTCTCTCTCTGGTTTGATTGTTTACACTGAAAACCACTCTCAAAGTAAATAAATGGCTATTATTATCGAGGCTTAATAACCTAAACGAATTCATGCATCCACAAAATTTATCGCCACTACTGATCAGCTGGTAAAGCTTTGTGCAAAAGGCTCCTGTAGAGTAAGTAATAATGCTAAGTAAGAGTTAGTTTTATTATATACAGCAGTTTTCAACCGGAGTGTTGCGAGTTCGAAACTCGGGCCAGCCAAAGTACGGGGGTTGCCGCACGTTAAATCTGTCGTGGCCTTCAATGTCCTCACGTTGGCGTGGTGTGGAAGTTTAGAGAGTGGGGTACCAGCTTAGGTGTTGTTCTCGTCATCTGGCCGTGGTTCAAAATTACGAGGCGTTGTCCTTGGATCTTTGGGTATGATCCCGGACCGTTTCCAATATCCCGTTGGGTTGTTCCAGTGTGACGTTAATTATCTACCTACCTGGGTGTATTTCTTTTTTCTGTGTCAGTTAAACTTTCTTTGTTTATATGTCCATTACATGGTGTCAGTTTTTATTAGTATGTATAATGTCGTGCGTTTGTTGCAGCTAGTCCAGTTTTGTACCTTGCACTTTAAAACCCAAATTAACCAACCATCCATCTTTCGCTAGCAATTAGCCATAACTTCAAAACTCTTGTTAATCCTCCTGGCCGTTGTCTCGACGCGGTATCTCATCATTAGCAAAACTGACCAAATATTGATTTACGAGATATATCGTCATTAGCATAAAACTGACCAGATCTTGAACTCGTCATTATAAAAAAACCGGCAATGTGTTGATGACGAGCTATCTCGTTTTTAGCAAAATTTGTCAGATTTTGATTTTCGAGAAATCACGTGGAACGCACTTGAGGGTTAAAGAAAAAATATATAAATTTAAAAAATGTAATTTAATAATCGTAGAAAGAAAAACACAAATTACACAGTAGGATTTCAAGATACTGACCACCACATCTAGGAAAAAATATTCAAATAAGCTAAATCAAATGCATTATAACATGGGGAAAATCGAGACGTATTTCGGAAGTTTCTTTTAAATTAGCTTTTCTCCACTCTCCTTTTTTTGTATCTTATTCTGCTCACATATTAGCACGATTCTGTGTTAAATGAAAAAACTCCTGTAGCCGTTTGACGACGGATTTTCATGAAATTCGGTATAAGGGCTTAGAGTAAACATAAATAACTAAACTCAAAACAGTTTGATTCAAAATTATAGGTACAGCTGTATCATACACCTCGTTTGGTGGCAACGCTCTTGGCGCGGTTTTTGGCGCACTTTTGTATGTCGCCAAGGAAAGAATTCAAAGAAAAAATCGTTTTTTAAACGGAAAATAATAAGCTTTAGCGGAAAGTAATTAACTGGAAAAAATACAAAACTTTGAAAACCTATAAAAATGGGTTGCCTTCACCTGGCATAACTCGCTACTAAAAGTGCGCCAAGAGCATGCCACCAAACGAGGCGTGTGAAAAAGCTGTACCAAATTAAATATTTTCGTAGTTTCAGGCAGTAAAAAGCTTGCAACTTTCAAGAGAAGTTGTGAAATCGCTGTTTCTAGTCCTATTAACAACTGCTTAACCTAGACAAATATTTTATATTTTTGTCATCTTCGAGCAATTTCCTTTTCGTTCTATTACTTTATGACATAAATTAATATTATATAACAAATGATAATCTCAAAAATAGTTGCAAAAAATGAAAAATTGTCAATTTTGAAAAAAATTGTTGCTTTTTATGTGCTAGAAAGGTATCGTCGAAAGTGCTAGGTATGGTAAAATGTTGAAGTTTCGATGTCCCCTTTTATTTCCTTCACCTTCAAAAGAGGAGAATTACAAAATGAAAATTTTAATCTCCTCGGACGGGGAATAATATTGTACAGGAATGCATTTTAATGTGTCAGAACAACTTGAACTTATTTTTTTTTAAATGGCGAATTTAAAACAACTCATCGCATTTGTTTTAATGGGGTGACATTTGATTCCTTCAGATTTGATTCGTAAGCAGAATTATGTGATGCTTGATTTAATCGTTGCCTTTAAAAATAGATAGCGTTGACTTTAAGCAGAAACTTCGCGAAAAATCAACGATTCGATAGATAGATTTTACACTTCAAGATCTTATCCCATGACATTCAAAAGTTTGGTTTGCTAATATATACAGTCGTTTTTGTATACACGAAAGCTAATTAGGCAGGAACCATTGATGACATTTAATAGTGACTAGCTCAATTACCCGGCGTTTCTCGGGTTCAATTGTTTATAATTCATCGTACTATTACTCAATATTATTCCTATGGAGATTTCGAATTGTTTTAGCCCCCCTGGAAGACAAATCGGACGGGGTTAATATATAGCATACTATGTGTCCCGTAGAATTCTACACGATGAATGTACCAAATTGAGTGTGAATGGGTCTGACATTGATCGTATAAATACCCAATCCTATGAGGTTTTTGAATTGTCTTTAACCCCCTGTACCCTATCGACAGTAAAAAATTTTTTTTATATAAAAAATAGTCTTATATTATCATAAAAGTTTGGATTCCAATAATAAAGCTACAGTTTAAGAATTGACAGACGGGATACATAACGATATGATACTGAGCGATTTTCAGTGCAATCGCACACATCTCTATCCATTGCACCATACTCTAAAAAAGGTCATCTTGAGAGGCGACTCCTGTAGATGACGTCATCTGTAGACCGTTAGAGAGCGCCCCCTACCAAGCGCTCTGTCCAGGATGACGGGACGTTACACCCCTCTGCACCCCCAAAACAAAGTAGAATGGTGATTACTATGTAGCCTACGTTACCCGCAAAATTCCAAAGAATAAGTGTACCAAATTTGGTTTAGATTGGTCAAACGGTGTAGATTTGTATAGAGAATAGACAGAGGCCAATTCTGCTTTATATGTATAGATTAGAGATATGTTTAGTTGTATGACATCCCAATAAAACTATGATGCTTTATTATCTTAAACATTAGCGCTGGTCGGTTCCAGACGCAAACTATTAGAGTCAAGTAAAATTATTGGCGATTTAATCAAAATTGTTACATAGAATATATAATTTCATAAGGTATTCGAAATACAATTTTGTTGGAAATTGTAAAAGATGCACAAAAATCTATAAGACGTTTTTAATTAAGTTCGGAATACAAATTTAAATTATACAGCAAAATCACATCGAATTTGAATTTTGACTTTGATGAATTTAAAGTCGAATACTATTTCAAAATTTAAATTAATGCGTAATTAGAAACAACACGCTAATTTGAACTTCTAAATCAATTCTGCGTGTACGCTGTATCTTTAATATTATATTAAGTTATCCATTTAAAATATGAAAGATGCATTTTCGGAATGCACGCAGCTAAGCTATTTTGCTGCAGACTTTAGAGAATTAACAACTTAATCACATTTTTGAAATGATCTAATTTTTATTAGAAAAAGTATAAAAACAAGGTTGGGTTCAGATCAGATGAAATTATTGGAAACCGAAATTAAGTTTAAAATGCAACTCATCACAGTAAAACTCTTAACCTCTTCTAAGCCTATGGTGTACGTATAAACTTTAACTAATTAGATAGGTATTGCTCTTTAGGTATTTCTTTTTAAATGTTAAAACTTAACATGCTTTTGAAGCCAAGAAAAATAAAAATGAGATACTTTAGAACAGGGGTGTCAAACTCAATTAAAACACGGGCCACGTAATGCAACTGGTAAGATTCACGCGGGCCATATCACATTTACAAATTTTCTTAAAATTATATTTTAAAGTCAGGATTCAGGAATATGGATAGGATAATTAAAACACATTATGTAATTAAGTGAATTTAGGGTAATAATTTATAATATTGCTATATAATTGCTTTTATTTAAACGTTTATTTAATTTAATGTATTTATAAAACTAAAATTAATTTTTTTTTACTGGAAACTTGCCAGCGCTTTCCTCCTACTAATTTTACAATATCTGGATTCAAAGACTGAGAACAGACAATCTTCATTATGGCAGACAGATGTTTATCAGTTAATCTTGATCCGTAAGCCGTTTTATTTAATTTCATAGACGAAAATAGTTGCTCACACATTTTTAACATGACGAAATTGTGTGTACGGTATTGCCTCGATCTCCCCTAAGTGCTATTTTCTTCATAACATATTCTGTTTTCATTTTATTTCAGAGCATCGTGGGCCATAAAAAACATATCCTGTTTTCATTTTATTTCAGAGCATCGTGGGCCATAAAAAATTACCTCGAGGACCACATGCGGCCCGCGGGCAGCCAGCTTGACACCCCTGCTTTAGAATATCGGATTTGCTTTAAGCTTTAGTGACGTACTTTCCGATAGTCTAATATTGCATGATACGACAAGAAAACGTTAAAAAAATTTTGGAGCTTTAAACAGATCAATACTTCTTAATTAATAAAAAATGTTTAAAGTAATGGTAGGTTATGTAGCAGAGCGTGGGAAAACAATGCTACTTCAGTCAACCAAAATGTACTTCATAGTTGAGAAGAGGCCACGGTTGGAAGAGTAACGGATTAGCAACCCGAAGGTTGCGAGTTCGAATCCAACCAACGACCGTCATGTACAAAGGCGACTGGTGCACGTAAATCTGTCGTGGCTTCAAATGTCTCACGTTGGCGTGGTGTGGAAGTTTGGAGAGCGGGGTGCAAGCTCAGGTGTGATCTCGTCATCTGATAGAGATTCAAAATTATGTGGTGTTGTCCTCGGATGTTTCCTTTCGGGTTTCATCCCGGATCGTCGCCAATAGCACATTGTGTTGTCCCAGTGCAACGTTAGTTAAAATACCAAAATACCATCGTGGTTGAGATTCGTTGCAATGATTTATATATTACTGCATTGTAGTGATGACCAGGTTCACCACAATACTCTCCTTATAGAATTGAGCAGTGGCTCAGTTCGATTGATGCTACCACTAGCTGAATGATTGCAAATTGCGTGAGATCGTGGGAGTTGTATTAAGATCACGTGAGTACTTCCGTATGCGTGGTCGTGTATTGAGCCCGTTTGCTTTTCCTGGGTTGCTTTTAGTAACCTAGTTAGCTTAAGCTGTATGTATACATTAGAAAAATATTTTTTTAAATTTTGACTTTATAAATCTAATTCTTTTGCAGTAGGTTATTGGTGTGTACCTAAACTAATTTCAGTTTGAAAAATTCTGATTAATCTAATCATTATATATCTAATTTAGATATAATTATCTAATTATCATAATTTTTTAACAGTGATATCTCAAATTCAAATGTGTTCAGAAAGACAATTCCTATTGGAAATTATTCTTAACATTATTCTTCATGTTTCGAACAACAATCAAGTTGCTAGAGGGAATAGGGTATTTTTACAATTGTTTTCCCCAAGGAAGTCTAATTATCATAATTTTTTAACAGTGATATCTCAAATTCAAATGTGTTCAGAAAGACAATTCCTATTGGAAATTATTCTTAACATTATTCTTCATGTTTCGAACAACAATCAAGTTGCTAGAGGGAATAGGGTATTTTTACAATTGTTTTCCCCAAGGAAGTCTAATTTTTTTTCAGGAATTTTAGCATTTTTAAAAATCAACTGAAAATTAATTTCTTAACTAATAACTCTGATTGAGATTCAAAACATCCACTTTATTATACATATTATAATGATACAAAAATAATTATAATAAATGAATTCATTGTTGAGTTATCACCGTTTGAAGAAAGCATCGTATTGCAAAAACACAACGCATACATGTTTGTACTGGTGACAGTACCTTACGAAAAACCCTTGTAACTAGAAAAGTATTCCCAATATTCTTCACAGTTCTTCAGAAATTGAATTTAAATTTATGGAAACATGTTTGTTCTGGTGACAGTACCTAACAAAAAACCCTTGCAACTAGAAAAGTATTCCGAATATTCTTCACAGTTCTTTAGAAGTTAAATTTATGGAAACATGCTTGTTCTGGTGACAGTACCTAACGAAAAACCCTTGTAACTAGAAAAGTATTCCGAATATTCTTCAGAAATTGAATTTAAATTTATGGAAACATGTTTGTTCTGGTGACAGTACCTAACGAAAAATCCTTGTAACTAGAAAAGTATTCCGAATATTCTTCACAGTTCTTCAGAAATTGAATTTAAATTTATGGAAACATGTTTGTACTGGTGACAGTACCTAACAAACACCCTTGCAACTAGAAAAGTATTCCGAATATTCTTCTCAGTTCTTCAGAAATTGAATTTAAATTTATGGAAACATGTTTGTTCTGGTGACAGTACCTAACAAAATCCTTTGTAATTAGAAAAGTATTCCTAATATTTACAAGATCTTGGTATTGTTTAAGAGCCAAGAACGTCAAATATTTTGAAGCAATAAAAACAAAATAAATTTTCTGGTAAATTTTCGTGATTTCTAGTGTATACATACACTATAAATTTGTTAAACTTCTCCGCGGCGCACTGAAAGTCACCAAAATGCTGCCTCCCTCCCCTCATACTGCGACGCGCGACGTCAAAGTCATTAGAAAGTCTTTGTTCCCTCAGCTATCGAATGACACTTAAGTTGATTTGACTCGTGTTGGAGACATAGAAATTATTAGACGAACTCGATGCTCATTGTATGCACGTTCAACTTTCCGAACTGGCCATCTAGTACAGGTCTGATTTTAAAGACGTATTTACGTCAAAACTTGTATTCCAGATTGTTTTCCCAGAGAAGTCCCTTGCTTTCGACTTCTTATCGGACATGATTACCCTACAAAGACACTAATTAACACCATATTGGAGTTATCTGTCCCCTTTCCGAAATGGAAGAAATGACTGTATACCATGGACTCAAGGACTGCTCTAAAAGTCCTGAGAACAGAATTGCAAATATTGTAGATAGTGTGTTTAAGCCATAGTTTTCCACTTCAGAACTCTATCGGTCTGTTCGTCGATTGATGGTCGATAGGCCATTAGGTAGGTTTTTTAATTAACGTCGCACTGGAGCAACACAACGGGGTATTGGCGACGGTCCGGGATCAGATCCGAAGGTCGATAGGCCGGAGACGGACGTAGGATAAAAAACAATTTTAAATTAAAAAAAAACCGCGTAAATAAGGAATAATTTTTGCTTTTTTTTCTCTCTCTAATACGTATATTTTTCTTGGCCCTCACTAGGTCTTAGATATATCGCACTTGTACCTCCAGAAGCTCGATGTATCGAGGGTTTACTGTATAATTGGAAAGATTCCCATACATAAATTAAAAGTTTTACGTCAAAATTCAAGAAAAGCAAACAAAACTAGTTTGACACATATAATAATAATAATAAATCAGATTAAACATTCTTACCTGGTTCTTTATATTGACTACAATATTGAAGCAATATTACCTTTAATATTCTTTTCATTCCCTCCGGGCTTGATCCCGGACCGTCACCAATAGCCCGTTGTGTCGCTCTAGTACGACGTTAATTAAAATACCTACCAGTTGCGACGTTAATTAAATAGCTACCTACCTATCATTCCCTTCTACGAGCACATCACGAATATTAATAGTCGGTGGAAAGTTAATAAGTCAGGGTCGAAACTATTGAATATTTTAAAAATATTTTTACTTCTGCTCTAAGCTATTGTGATTAATTTTAATAATTAAGTTAGTAAATCGTGCTTTTTAAGTTCTTCTCTGTCAGCTATAATAATTAAAAGTAACTGGAATTATAAAAGAGCTGTATAACTTGGAGCTTTTAATATAATTAACAAACTTTGTGAGAGTGATATGTAGGTGTCAAATTTTAACACATTAAGTTGCGTGCATTCTGGCCAATAAAGGAAGAAGTTTAATTTTGAGATGAAAGGAAAAGCATTTATTTTATTTTGCGTGCACTTCGTCTAATTTATTATGCGAAAAGATTAAAACGTGCGATGAGCATTGTTTCCTCAAAGTATTACTTTCCTCGTCAAACCATAAATCCACCTGGATCCAAAAACATCAAAAACCAGGGTCTTAAACGTGTCTACTTTTTAACCCTTTATTAATACTGCATCAGGTTTAATTCACAAATCCTTTTCATCATTAATATCTATCTATTTGAGGGGCATTTTCTGTTAAGTTGAATGCAGTGCTTCTGAGGGGCTACGTGTTTCCTGTACGTACAGACCTTATGTTTGGAATATGATGTCAGTACTTCACAGTAAAAATCCCGCTCAATCAATTCCCAATTAGATGCATCATAGTTAATTAGTCTAAATCAATTAGATTAGACCCAAAACTTCGCCAAAGCGGATATAAAAACTCATTTTAAGGTAGCCCTGAGAAATGTTATGGAGGAGCATTTGGGTAGCGGAAATAGGTAGGTATTTTAATTAACGTCGCACTGGAGCAACACAAAGGCTATTGGTGGCAGTCCGGGATCAATCCTCAAGGGAAAGATCCGAGGTCAATACCACGTAATTTTGAACCACGGTCAGATGACGAGGCAACACCTGAGCTGGCACCTCACTCTCCAAACTTCTACACCAAGCCAACGTGAGGTCATCTGAGGCCACGACAGATTCAACGTGTACCAGCCCCCTTTGTACACGACGGTGTTTGGTTGGATTCGAACTCGCAACACTCCGGTTGCTAATCCGTTTGCTAACCGGGCCACCGCAGCCCGGGTAGCGGAAATAAAATTTTCGCATTCGGTCTGGTTTGTTTATTTATTTCGTATGAACATTTGAAGTTTATGCTACAGTGGTGGGGCTGGCATTCCTTCTATTGTTCCAGAACGTCTGTTTGTTTCCACTGAAAATCGCTCTCTTAACGTAACGTCACTTGGCTTTTTTTCGAATACGACCTCAGCACGTCTCCAATAAAAATTCCAAAGTATGAATTTCGAATTGGTATATGATGTTGATTGATCATTTCCATTTGTTTTGTTTGTTCACACTGAAAATCTTTCTCTTAAGTGGCATAAAAGAAATTGTGCGGTTAAATTTTGACACGAATTATTTCAAAAACAACGAAACACAGGATAATGTGTTTCAGCCCGACAGTCAAATATCTGTTGAACCAAAACTCGAAGAAATTTCGTGTAATTATAATTTTAACAGTGGTGTTTGACATAGATTTAATATGTGCTTCATTCGATTAAATGAAATTAAGAAAAAATATTTTTAAAATAAAGTGTTGAAATCACTAAAATTTTAAAAAATCACTTTAAAGTATTGAAATAGCTATCAAATTAAAAATATCTATGCACTAACTGCAAATATTGGTTATTGACTGTTAAAGAAACTGTAAACGTCAATTAGCAATACCCGTAAAATAACAGTTTTGTTCATCTCTAGTTTCTGCCAAAGCTTTGTATTAACGCTATCACTTCTAATGGTGCAGACTTGAATTCGCGAAGAATAACAGCATTTCATAAAGATAGCTATTATTCCGATAGCAGTTAAAATAACAGTGTTATTACAAATTAACAGTTTCAAACTGTTATTGGAACTGTTATAAACTGTTCATTTGTTAGCAGTTATAAGCTGTTATAAACAGTTGCCAGTTAAAAGTACTTTTATGAAAACTAAACGGATTACAAAATGTAATAAATCACATTAAATTGAACATTTGGTAAGAACAAATTAAAACAACTAATAATTTAAGCAGTTACAAACGGTTTAAATTAATCGTTAAAATTAATATCCAAGACCAACAATTAGTGAATAAATTTAATACAGCACAACTTTATTTCGTGATTCCAGAACTGCTAGCTCTTATTTTACGGTGTCTTCTATGTATTTGAAATGTAATGGTCGTTGTAAAAATAAATTGGATAAAATAGAAAAATAGACTTGAATTGCACAATCTTGTCCAAATGTTCTCTTTAAAAGCTCTCTCCAGTTCAAGAAAATAAAATATGCTTTAATGTCTCTTTTCCATTCAGCAAACAAGATATTTGTCCGAGTGAATATATTTAATAATACATATTAAATTCATGTATAAATGCTCATGTTAGATATTAACTGAAAATGAAGCAGTTGATATTCGCTGCTGTCGTAAATTAGCAATAATCGCTAAGACTATTATCGTAAATTAATTCCATTTAAATATGGAAGAGAACATTCGCACTGTCTGTACGGGCCCCCGTTGCAAAGGAGACAGAAATCACGAGGAAACAATACGACGTATAAAGAAAGGGGCGGAGCGAATAAAAAGAAGAGAAAACACGGCGACAGCAATTCCCATTTGAACCCTAAGTAAACAAGGCGAGCACAGAGCGCTATTTCGCAGCTGCATTCAGCGAGTGACAATACACACACAGTTGCCTTATCTCCGCGGTGTGAAACAAAAGAGTGGAGAACTGCGAGAGGAAAAACCTCCTAGCTGCAGTTCCTCTTTCTCTCTCTCCCTTTCGCAGGATAATGCTAATTAAAATTAAATCCAGGAAAAGCCGCGATTCTTCCACGTACACGAGTGGAGTAGAGTAAAAAAAAATGGCAACGGCGCGAGCAAACGTTTGCAAAACGCCAGCCGAAAACGGTTTTTAATATTTATTCCGAACAGAACAGAGCGAACTAGATCTCTCCTCCCCTCTCGTTCTAGAACAAACAAAACCTTTCATTAAGAAACAATAACTTCCCGCGTTTGTCAATTTCTTTTGGGAATTTATTTTCGTGCTCGGAACGATAAGTTCTGAAAGAAGGAACAGAACAATAAAAAAAATGGCGGAAAGAGAAGAACGAAAAATGAATAATAATTACAATAAAAAAACGCACAACTAAACCCAGAGCGCAGACGATGAGCTACGGTTGGGGGGTGGAAGAAGGGGAACGGTAAAGCTGGGGGGAAATAAACAAGGGGAATTTGCCGTGCCAAATTAAACACGGCGCTTTCGGTAGCCTCGCCGTTAATTATAATGTTTGCATTTGAAAGTTTTGGCCGGGAATAATTAAGCATTTTATCTCGCTTCAGTTTTAGCGTGCCGAATTAATAAGCGTGCTGTCGTTGCGTTGGGGAACGGGGCCATCTGTTGGAAGGCCGGGGCTAATAGCTGAGGGGCCATTACTTCATGAAAAAGAAACAGGTGCGCTCGTAAAATGGCGGCGGGAGAGTCAGCGCGTATATAAATGTCCGATTGGGGTGTGCGAAAACTGGCAGGTTGGAGTGAAGCGGACCGCTTCGTTCGGATGTTACGCTCCGTAGCCGGGATTAGTTATTAATAGTGTGCAGTCGTGGGCTGTAGCTATCCTTTCGAGATAGAATATAAATTTGCTTTAGATTACGAAGAGGTATAAAAAGGAATCCGAAAAAGGAGAGACATCTGGAATCTCTCCGCATTTTACTTTACGTTCGGGTCTGTTTTCAATTTAGCTTCGAGGTTCTTCCATATCCGACTTGCGTACACAAATACTAAAATTTGCGATAATCCTCTTTTATAAGGATGGATTTTTCGACAAATCATGGGTATTATGGAATTTAAATACTTCTTAATGGATGGTATATAAAGTCATGGGGGGTACGAGATTAACGAAAGTCGTCTGGTTGTGATAATTGCCTTGATTGTATAGCGTTGAATTATATTGTGGTTGTGTTTTCCTCCTCGTCTTAAATCATGTCGCAATCTCTTTTGCTCCATCATCATTTCGATCTATATGATTCTGAGGTTGATAGGATTATTTTCTATTTCGATTTCAATACTGCCAGTTAAACATTCGATTACAGTGTAAACGAGTTACCTTGACCCTTCAAGTGTTTCGACGAGATATCTCGTTCAAGATCTGGTCAATTTTGCTAAGGACGAAATATCTCGTCGAGACAAAACTGCCCCATTACTACAAGGGGAATGAAGATTCAAGTAGGAAAAACAAATTGTCCTTTACCCAGAACTGATGACAGTTTGAAACATGTTTTTGCACCAGAAGCTGCCAACTACAGGACGTGAAGATAAACCACGAGGAAGGTTAAGAAAATTACTCACAAATTTTGAAATACATCCAACATGAGACTGATATTTACTGCCGTAACCAAAATATGTTAAAGAAAGATATTTATGAGATTCAACTCTGCTATATGAATATTCATACAAATATAATACGTTATGGAATGTGGATTTCCCGTGAATCGTGATAGAAAAATGGAAACTCGTCCATATTATTCTAGAGTAGCATCATTGTCAATAGCTTAGATTAACAGTTAGAACTGGGGATGACGAGATTGAATTTGCTCTACTATGAACCATGCGGAAACAAAAGAGGGTGTTTTGATATTTTTTTAGATTCTAGTCAGCCAAGGAAACCTCTCGTACAATGATAGATACGACAGTAAGTGGTTTTTGCCTCTGAAGGATTGTAAAGGGAGTCTGGATTTTAACAGTCTGATTATTTCAGGATTTCCGAATAGTGTAGTATTTTTTTTACCCCACAATACACTTAATGAGTAAATAACTACATGTATTGGTCGAAAAATTCTTCAACCAACCTTCATTTCTTCAATTCTTCAACCAATTTCAATTATTAGAGAGCCTGTTGGTCCTTTGCATGGAATAGAATCCTTTAGAAAGATTTCATTGACCCATTATGTGTCGGATAGAATCATTCAGAAAAATTCTATTGCCCCTTTCCTTAGAATAAAATCCTTTGGGAAAATTATATTGCTCGGTTCCTCACAATAGAGCCCTTTGGTAAAATTCTACTGGTAAAGAAAGTCAAAAGTAGTAAGAAGACATGCAGGAAGACTGCAGATTGCAAGGTGAAATTATGCGTGTGAACCCCTCAAAGGGTTAAACAAACGTAATCCTTCGCAGGATAATTGGCGTACAAAAATCCTCATGAAAATCTAATAAATTTCATCAGGTATCAAAATATAGCACTCATTATAAAAAAAATTGCAGAACTAACAAAATATTTCATAAATAGGACGCGAGGAATAACAGAATGTTATCTGAAACTCGGCAACGAATTATGCAGCAAACGTGCATGGATTTTAATCTTAATATTTCCAAACGCGGCAGAGTAGACAGCATCGACCTTATAATGAAATAGACGGAGCATGTGCCCGCAGATTCATATTATTTCTTCCAGATGCTCGGTTTGAAGATCTGTCACGTGGTTGTGGGTAAAAGCAAGAATCCTAAATTAGTGATTGGGTAAAGCTATTATCCACCGTGACCAAAAAAACTAGTCTGCGATTCGACAACCAATCGGCTAAGTCGATTCGAAAGTCCACGTGATTTACCCTTCATAGATCTTACGACAGTGACTCCGTCCACTTTCTCCGTCTATTTCATTAGAAGGTCGATGGTAGACAGAAGTAGTGTACTACTGCCTTGAATCTGATCTCTGATAGTTCCTGCGATAGTATCAACTGCGTGTATCAGCTGGACTGAGGCTAGCTTCAATGGAAGAGTGAGTAGTAGAGTAAAAGTACCTATAAAGCATGTCCAACAATCTTAACCATTCATATACATGAACACCGTACTTGAACTCCGCCGAGAAAAATTTAATTTATATCAATTGTAAGGAACCAGGCCATGTAACTTGTTGGAAAGGCTGCAACAAATACCCCAAAAACAACTTTAGTCAGAGGACCTAACTAACACCTCCCTCTAAACAGAAAACTTCCAATAGTGCACATCATATAAATAAGGAGTTACCTTACGCTCAGATAACCAAATAAAACCATGATTCAACTAAACTTAACCCCTTAAATCCCAAACTAGACAGACTTGTCAATCGACCAATGAAGAACCATTTCGCAATAGCCCCAACTCAGAATGCTGCAATCCCATTGGAGGGAACTTTCGACATCTTAAATCACTTAAAGAACTTGCAACCATCTTCGACGTGGTCAGAGGAATCAGAGCGGTCATCAATACGATCAGATAGGCCCAATTCCGATGGACAAACTCCTCGCAATTACGGATTTATTCACGTCGTCCAACTAAAATATCCCTGTGGTACACAACTCTCCCTCCATTAAATGTCAAAATAGAAAGCGTAATCTTTATCTTAACATGTAACTCTTAAACTCCTGATGGTTTATTTTTGCGTCGAAAATTGCCTGTAGTGACCAGCCACTGATGCAGAATGTTCCAAATTGTCACCAGTTCTGAGCAAGGGGCACTTTGGTTTTTTCCACTTGGATCTTCATTCCCTTGGAGCAGTGGTTCTTAACCTGCGGTGTGAGCAACCTTGGGGGTGCGAGATAGCATTTCCATGGGTGCGAGAGAAGTTTCTAAATTTTCGATGGAAACTACCGCCTGTGAGAAACCAGCGAATGCTAAGTCGACTTTGGGACGCCATTCCTACACTCTCTACCTTTGCCTCAGTCACAGGTATATAAAATGGAGTAAGCGATGTCGCTTCAAAGACGGCACCAAAATGCATCAGGCTAGAAAAACCTATTTACTGGGAAATATTTTACTCTGCAGTAATAAACTCTTTTGAATAAATAATTACATTTTTAGTTTGTATTAATTATTTCTTCCACGAATGAAATGCAAAGTTGTTTTTAATGGGAATTATCATCAGGGTAGCATTTGTTTTCCTATCAGACTGAATTTATAACGCCTGAGTAGCTGCCAGACAAAATTTAAGGGGAGAGAGAACATCGGGAAGTAGCTATCTACTTTTAGCCTGTTAATTGAAGGGAATCACAAATCTTAAGTGCCCCATTAAATGGCATTGCACTTACCAGCACATGCATTACAATAAGAAACTGGTTGATACGCGCACGTGTTCACATACTCTGAGTACGAACGTTAACGAGGTGGTTTGACGCAGAAACGAATGCTAATTTTCTTTAATTTACCAATATTAATCAGTGACTAAAGCCCATACCGGATACAATCAATTGATTACATAAAGGGTTTCTTCAAATTTTTAAAAATTATAATTATTATTCTATTGATTGTAGTAACCCTCGTTATGTCGAAAAAACGCGAATGTAGAGACGATTATGTTGCTTATGGATTCACCTGTACAACAGAAAAAGATGGTGCGCAACGACCACAATGCATTTTATGCTGCAAAATATTTTCAAACTCCAGCCGTCAAAGTTGTTAGAGCATTTCAACAATCAGCATGATGGTGAATCTGCAAAACATAATCTTAACATCTTGAAATCAAAGAAGGCACGATTTGATACCAGCGATACCATCACAAAATTGGACATTGAGGCAGTTCAAAAGCCCCTGCTAGAAGCTTCTTATCAAGTGGCATATCTGTGTGCTAAGAAAAATAGGTCATACAATAGCTGAGGAATTCGTAAAACCATGTGCACTTGAAATTGTAATAATTGTATCGGGTTCTGAAGCACAAAGAAAAACAGCAGATCCCGTTATCGAACAATGCGATTCGATCGCGCATTCAATATCTGTGTTGATTTTTTACTGCAAGTAGTAGAAGATATCAAAGCCATTCCTCTAAAAGTGAGTATTTAGTTGGACGAATCAAGTGATGATAATTGCAATCAGTTGTTGCTATTTGTGCGATACAATAAGGAAAAAAGAAATGGAAGAATTTTTATTTTGTGAGCCACTGGAATTGACGACAAAAGGAATTGATGGTTTCAATCATATTAAAAACTTTTTTGAAACAATACCCATGAATGTGATAGGCTTAATTTGCACTGATGGTGCTCCTGCAATGTTGGGTAAAAATTCTGGATTTTTTCATACAGCAAGGCAGAAATACCGCAAGTCACAATAACTCATTGCATGTTGTACCGTCATGCACTTGCATCGAAAGCTTTGCTAGAGAATTTAAAACAACATTTAAGTACTGTAGTTAAGTATATCCGAAGACGAGCGCTTAATCATTCTTAATTATCTTTCGTGCTTTGGCGAAGAAATCGGTGCTGTTCATACTGTACTCCTGTATCAGTACACTGATCGCTCTCCAAGGGCCGCATACTGAGCAGGGTTTTAGAATTGCGCGAGGAAATTATACAGTTTCTTACTGACCAAAAGTGTGATTGAGTTAAAGCTTTTGAAAAAAGAAGCAATACTTCGACTAGCCCACTTAGCAGATGTATTTAGCCACCTGAATGAATTAAACACATCAATGCAAGGATTTGGTAAGAACATAATAATAGCTAGTGAAAAATTATCTTCATTAATTGAAAAACTAAAAATTTGGAAAAGTCAAGTTGAAATCTAAATTTTGCAAACTTTCCTTTACTTGATTCAATCGTTCTAGAAAATTAAAAAATAATAATTATACTTGAAATTGCAATACACCTCCAACAATTATTTCATGGATCATCATACCACGGGAATTATTAGCCAAGTTCAGACATGGATACTGGATCCATTTCTATTTGACCAGATTTGATGGACGACAGCGATTTAATAAAAGACGATCTTATTGAATTACCAGTCAATGCACGTATTCAAAAGGAATTTGAAAAACTGGACATATATATATATAAGAACAATTCCGGTGTATGCAGTTAAAACCTTATCCACAGCTGGAAAAAGCAGCATTGCAGACACTTTTACCACTTGCCATCACCTACCTGTGTGAAATGGGATTTTCATCTCTTTTGCACATAAAAACAAAAGCCAGATATCGGTTCAATGCAAGTGATGACTTGCGCATGGCTCTTTTTCAAAACAGGAGCCTCGCTTCAAAAATATTATAAATAAACAACAATGAATAAACAATAAACAAAACAACATAGCAATTAAAAATTCAGAATTTGTTTTGTACGTATATGTAAATGTACGTGTTTATTTTTCAATAAATAAATTATCTTGCAATAGATGCAATTTTTTAATAAGGAAACAAACATATTTTTAAGGGGGTGCGAGAATTTGTTTTTAGATTCCAAGGGGGTGCCGATCTCTAAAAAGGTTAAGAACCTCTGCCTTGGAGAAATAGGGCAATTTCTATCTCGACAAGATATCTCGTCATTAACGAAATGGTCAGATCTTGATGGACGAGATATCTCGTCAAAACCACTTGGAGGGTTAATCATGCAACTTCCAAACTTCATGTCACAACAATGTCAATCCTGGAGATTAAGACACCTTTGTGGTCGCGTGCTCCATCATCTCTTTCAATATCTAACCAATCAGATGCAGCAATTACGAAACGCCAAAAGTGATGGGGACTCGTATTCGGTGACAAAACCGAATAACCACGATAGAGTGCTGTAGAAAGTGCACATTTGAAAACAGAACTGATACCCTATGAGACATGCGTTCAAAAATAAAATTTTTTAATATCAACTTGATTCAGTCGATGACTTTTTTTCCAACAGAGGATGTCGGGCTTCTGGTTTCAATGATTGATGCCGTCACGCAAGTGAAAGGTGAAATTACAATGCCACAATGTGAAAATTTAATTGCATACAAGAATCTAACATGAAAATACCGTGATTACACTCGATTACTGAAAGTGTATTTTGTATGAATGCTCTGGACTGCAAAAGCGCTGAAGGGATTCCTCCTCTTTGGGAATCATCTCTATTCTCTTATACAGATCAACCCTCTTAGAGGTGCACACGCATCATTCCATCTTGCAGCTTCTAGTCTTCTTTGCATGACTTCTAATCAAATTCGACCTTCTTGACTTATAGAATCTTTCCAAATGATTTTATTCTAGGGAAACGACCAGTAGAATCTTTCCAAAGAGTTTTATTCTAAGGAAATGAAGATAATAGAATTTTTGCAAAGGATTCTATTCCAAGGAAATATCGTAGGTGGGGCAGGTTCAATTCTTCCCTGGGTGTTTATTTCTGTGTCAGTTAAGCTTTCAGTGTTTGTTCATTACTTGACGTTGTCTTGTTTGGCGCAGCTTGGCCAAATATAGCCCTTGCGCCATAAAACTCAATCCAACCAACCAAAGAAATGTCCAATAGAATCTTTCCAAAGGATTCTATTCGAATTAATGGACCAATACTATCTGTCCAAAGAATTCTACTCTAAGGAAAAGACCAATAAATTATTTCCAAATGATGATTGAATCCATAGATTCCTTCACCTTTGGAAATAATTCAACTTTTGCCTATGCTTTGCATAGAAAAATCAAGTGCTCAGCAATTGACTTTCGTTCAACAAAATTTTATTTATTTTTGCCAAAATTGTGTCCAAGTTATCGCTAAATATAGCTACAAGACTAATTTCTAAGAATATATATCAAACATAATCTAACTGAAAAAGTTAGAGCATTTATAGTCTTCGCCATTGGAATTAGCTAGTACATCTTATAAATGTTCATAAAATTATGCTTGAAATGCATTTTCCTCATCCCCTATCCTAGGTTCCCTTATGATCTATTCTTTTCACATGGGGTTTACTGCCTCTGGTAAACATGGGGTTCGCGACCCCAGGATGCCAAAGCAATCTTTTTCTTTCTCCTCTCCATCATTCCTTGTCACAATTACTTGACATCGTCTGTCTTCGGCCCTTTTTCAAAAAAACATAAAACCAACCAACCAATCTCATCCACTGTAGACACAAAATTATAATATAATAAATGAAACCTAAATAAAAAATGACGTATTCAAATGAATAACTAACTCCCGGCACTACAGTCCATGTTGAACCTTGGCCTCCCTAACGATACGACTCCAAAGAGCCTGGTCTTGGGCCTTAATCCACCAATTTTTTTTATTTTCATGTTTTTGAGGTCTTTTCGACCTCCTCACGCCATCTTTTCCTCGGCCTTCCCGGTTTTCTCTGGCCTTGACACTGATTCTTAAATATCCTTTTGTGGCTCGGTTGTTACCCATTCTCTCCATGCGGACCAACCATTAGACTCTTTTTGATTTTATCAAATTTATTATATCTTTTTCTCTATATAATTTTTGGATTTCATGATCGTATCTCCTCCATACATCGCCTTCTTTGATCGGTCCAAATATGGCTCTCAAGATCTTTTTATCCCAAGTTATCAACATTTTTTCATGTTTTTGAGTCAAAGTCCATGTCTCCGATCCATATATTACTGATCCATAGTTTTATACATTAGTTTTGTCTTCCTCGCAATTGCTTTAGATCTTATTATTTATTCAAATAAATAATAAAAGTTAAAATGTGTCTGGAAAATAGGAAAGAAATCATAGTTCTTGAGTTTCCCATTATTTATGAATATTTTATATTGTAACAAGAAATCTTGTTCCCCTGTCGCCAATGTTTCAACAGAATTTCGTCCTAAGAATTACACTTGATTGAAAAGTTAATTACAGTAGACTCGCTTTATAGATTGTGAAACTGTTTAACACTCTTCTCTTTACCAATGTAAAGGACAGGGACACTTTTTACCATAGTAAGAACAGGACAGTGCAAGCTGTAGATGCCAAACAGGATGCGGAGCAGGGAAGCCAAATTCCCTCTTCTAGAAAATGCATTTTAGAGTGGTTGAAGATTCCAACGATAGAGAGAGGAAATATAAAAGTAGAGTGAGCAATAGTAACCTTTTTATGTGACCAGGATCATGTGGCCAAAACTAGTAGTAACGTCACCTTAGACTACTTTTATCTGCCGGATGAAAACGAACAAACATAATCCGATTGGTCCACGTGGCGGGAGAAGACGCCCATCCATCGATACATCATTTGATTGGTCCCCGTGACATAGCATTAGATTTTGGCGATTTTACTATTTCTGTCGCTAAAAATGCGCATTCATACTCGTACCCTGTCATAAGATGTTACATCACCAAAGGAGGCGATAAGATGCCAAATCGGCCGATCAAGTCAATTTTTCACAGAGCAGTCACGTGACTGCTAGTCGACAAACTGGTGAAGCTTCTCTTAATAATAATGCACAGTCTGCTTATGTTTCACCGTTTATGATTCCACCACTACGATAAAAAAAGAAAAAGGAATGCTTGGTATAACGAACCATTTAATATAACGCCTTTGAGCAAAAGTCCCTCAGGATCGTTATAATGCTAGTCTACTGTATCATACGCACTGCTGAAAACTTTCCTGGTAAGTAAATAGTAGAAATTTTAAATAAATAAATGTAAGTGAGGATGCATTTATATTCTACCCATTTTAAGACTCTATCTAAGGTAAGAGTCAAGTTCTATACGCTAGATTATATTTGTCAACTTTTGCGTCTACAATGACGGATTGGCCTACATGATTGGTTGGGAGAGATAGCCATTTCGAGGTCTTTGGAGAGGAAGACACTTTGATTGTTGAAAGTAAGATACGTTATTTTAAATAATTAGACGCCTGTAAATTTGGTGAATATTTTAGCTACATTAATTCAATGAATTAACACCTTTATGATTGTCATCATGTGAAAAGCAATTTCGTTTGTTTCTGTCAAATATACTGATTCAATATTAGCAAAAACCATTATAAAAATTCCAAGTTAGATTTTATGGTAGGTAAGTATTTTAATTAACGTCGCACTGGAGCAACACAGCGGGCTATTGGCGACGGTGCGGGATCAAACCCGAAGGGAAAGACCCGAGAACAACACGTAAATTTGAATCACGTGGTAGCCCGGTTGGAAGAGTAACGGATTAACAACCGGAGGGTTGCGAGGTCGAATCTAACCAGAGTTAAATCTGTCGTGGACTCAAATGTCCTCACGCTGGTGTGGTGTGGAAGTTTGGAGAGTGGGGTGCCAGCTCAGGTGTGACCTCGTCATCTGACCGTGGTTCAAAATTACGTGATGTTGTCCTCGGGTATTTCCCTTGGGGATTGATCCCGGACCGTCGTCAATAGCCCGTTGTGTTGCTGTAGTGTGACGTTAATTACCTACCAATTATTTACCCAGTTTTCGTGTTTATAGTATTAAAATCAAGACACGACGTTTATAAGAATACTAGTAAGTAGGTAGGTCATTTCCATGAAAAATGAGCAAATTGGTTGGGCTGACATATCACCCATTTTTTTATAAAAATCAGTTTTTAAATAGGTCATATGTAGTAACGAGCAGTACACGCACGGCGTTGGCCGTGACATCATTCTTGTTTGTCCTCACTGATTCTGAGAACATTAAAAAGAAAAACAATAATTTTAAGAATGAATCCCACCACCACCAGACATGACACGGGCATGTCGCCTCATTCCTTCCACCTCACTGATTCTTGTTTAGAGAGCTTCATGATACACTATGTTGAATGTTCTTCCATTTGGAACTAGGAAGTAAAGATTCTCGACCTTTCCAACTATTGAACAACCCACATAAAGTTGACCATGGGAGAAACACGGTTTAATGAGATGGAGTCCTACAACTTTCAGCGACTATCCTTGTGCCTTGCTGATGCTCATGGCAAAACTTAAATGAACAGGGAACTGAAGGCGTTTAAATTGGAATGGGAGATCCGAAGGGATGATTGTGATCCTATAAATGAATACGTCTTCGCCTGTTCATGTCCAGTCATGTTGGTGGCTTCAATAATATTCGTCATCATCGAATGAAAAGGGAATGTTATGATTGGCGATAAGAAATATCACCAGTTGTGGAGATAACTTTGGAATATGATAATCTTATTCCCATTCAAATAGACATTTGTTGACGAAACTCCCAGTAGCCAATTTTGCGACGGGCAAAACCTAGTTTTGCGTGTTACAGATTTGGTTACTGTTGCTTTAGGACTCAAAACACAATCCTGAATATCTTTTTTTAAGTAATAGAAATATTTAACTATATTCCTCTAAAATATAGTTTTCGTCAGAGCTCTTTCCTTGATTTTGTTTGCCTACTTAAGTGGAAAATCGTCATTTCATAATTTTCCGTTGCTCTTTTAAAGATGAAGAAATTAAAGCCCACATCTAAACTTCAGCAATAGTCTTATCATACCTAGCACTGTAACTGCCATGAATTTCAACGGTCTTTTTAAATTCCTGAGCCCATAGAAACCTTTTTAAGGTGTATGTATACACTAGAAATCACGAAAATTGACCCAAATATCGATCGATTTTTTAATAATTCAAAATATTGTCCAACCCCTTAGCTTTCAAACGATACCAAGATCTTGTAATTATTCGAAATAGTTTTCAAGTTACAAGGGTTTGGGTCACTTACGAAACCGAGAACCTAAATTAATATACGCGCACTTTCGACACAAGCAATTAACAAAGAGTACTCGACAGAACAGAAACTAAGCTATGTCTACCCGACACTAGCCGTTCTGTGCAGGAACCAATATGATTTAAAAGGACACAATGAGTCTACTATTCATTTCATACACCTTAAATTCACTCTATAAGGTTCAGTAAATATTCTTCAGGATCTTAAATAAAGGCTTCTCTTACCTGGGTAAGTGCTGTGTGCTGGTGCCGAGAGGTTAATCCTTTAAAAACGGAACTCGATGAATTAAAAGCATCCGGTTCTTCTATATAAAACATTTATTATCAAACCTTAACTGTACACCACCTTCACACATTACATACATATAAAACATCAATGCACTTCTACTTTAGAGGCAAAACCCAGGTAAACATAAAACCAGAACAGAGAGCATGAACAAATTCTATCGTCCACCTCCATAGCTCTCAATTAAGCAGAGGGAAAAACTTCCCAGCGACCACATGGCTCCACGAACAGACGCGAAGACACAACATTTACAATTACATGACTCACTGATACATACACCTAATTCTGTTTTGCACGAACTTTTTTTACACGAATTTGATTCAACACGAATTCAAAATAAATATTTCATTCTCTTTTTACGCGAGTCATTTTGATTTAACACGAGCGGTCCAATCGAATTTCTAACAAATGTTTTTGCCTAAATTCTAAGAAAACAAAATTTTATTTGTGGCGTAGTAGATCATTTCTATTTTCTATATGTATAACAACTAGTGTGTGTGTTTTGAAACGCGTGCTTTCCTCCTAGATAATTATATAACGTTTTTATTATTGAATTTGGTGCACATCTACCGTATTCGTGCATTGTATCTTCGGAAGACATTTAGTATGTAGTTCTATTTTAAAGTGAAAGAATCTATAGTGAAATTTGTGCACATATAAATTTTGCCGAAAGTCAATAAATTGTAAGTTTACAAATTTTTCATATCTTTATTTATTAATTTTAATTTGAGATATTTTTCGGTAGCCCTTATATAATGTCACAATTCACCCATTACCAAATCGGAAAGGAAAGCGATTTCTTTGGAACTTAAAATTCAAATTTTAGATCGTCTAACAACTGGACAAGGTGCTACGTCTGTAGGAAAGCATTTTGGTGTACATGAAGCTACCATAAGAACAATTAAGAAAAATGAAGCTGCAATTAGGAAGTCGGTATGTTCTGGAACAAAAGTAAGTGTTAATTCATCATCATATACAAGAGATATTGTCAAGGAAAAGATGGAAAAGGCTCTGGTAATATGGATAGAAGATAAGTCACAAAAAAGAGTACCAGTAGATGAAAATGCCATCAAGCAAACAGCACTAAGAATTTATAGACAGATTAAAGAAATTGAGCCAAGCACTTCATCTCAGTTAAACAGAAAGTATAAATTTTCTGCAAGTACAGGTTGGATGACAGGGGATGTAAAACAGATTTTTTTGTTCATGAAGAATTTTTTTCATTTTCGTTACATATTACGTGTATTTTGTTGAAATAAAATAATAAGCTTAAAACGAATATTTTCCTATGTCTTTTTTTAATTATTTTTACTGATTTTTTAGATCCGGAACCAATCTTCTTTTCTTCCATAGATACAATGTCTTTTTTTACACGTATTCTTCAGGAACGTATCTATTGTGTAAAAACAGAATTAGGTGTACAGGGTTTTGAATCGCGAGAAACATTTTTATGGATACGTTGCGTCATCTAGTTTCAACAGTCACCATAGACAAAGACGTTTCCAAAACGTTAAACTTGATTTCTGAAGAACTATATTTTTGCAATAGGATACTTCTTTCGAACAGTGATAACTCAACAATGAATTAATCTATTATAATTACTTTTGTGTCATTATAATCTATATAATACAGTGGATATTTTGACCCTCAGTCAAAGTTATTGGTTAAGAAATGAATTTTTGGATGATTTTTAAATATTGAAATTCCTGAAAAAAATCTTGATTTTTTAGACTTCCTTCGTGAAAAAGAACGTATTCCCTCTAACAACTTGATGGAGGGTCAAAACATGAAGAATAATATTAGGAATAATTTCCAACAGGAATTGTCTTTCTGAACACATTAGAATTTGAGATATCACTGTTCGGAGAACTTGCTAATTATATCTAAATTAGATAATTAATGAGTAGCTTAATTAGAATTTTTCACACTAAAATGTGTTTAAACACAAACCACTGACCTATTGTGAAAAAACTGAATTTTTAAAGTCAGAATTTAAAAAAATGCTCTAGTGTATACATACACCTTAATTTTATCAACATGGACAATTTTCCAATTTTCGCTCTTAATTTGTTGCTTAAATATGTTGTTTAAAATTGTTATTTCCAAAGAGATAAAAAGAAAAGTTAACATAGATTACGAAAATAGGAAATATTTTTGAGAAATAAATTATGAAACATGCAACATTAAGCGATTTCACAACTGCTCTTGAAAGTTGCAAGTCCTTAAAATGCCTGAACCTCCAAAATATTTTGGATATCGTATTTATGCATAAACTAAACCCCTGTCTCAAATTTCATGAAAATCCTTCTCCATACGGCCACAGGTTTTTCCTGATCTTTGCTCGTTTCACATGGATGCGCGCGCACAATAAGTATTAAATCGAGTTAATGGCCCCGAATTATCCTTAATCACCAGTACTGATAAAAGTGCTACCTGATTAGATAGAAATTGCTTTGTAGAAATGTTAATGACTTATGCAGAAAAAATTTCGATTTGCCAAGTAGTGCTTGAAGGTTAATAAAATATTAAAAATAAGTAAGAATTGAATATTAAATAGTAATTGCATCTGAAAAAGAATATTGTATAAAGAAAAGAATAATATTGAAAAAGTTAAGTCGTATGGGGAAAGTGTGCTCAGGGCTTGATCAGCATTAAGAGTTCATTATGGCGAGTTTATAACAGAATTGCATACAACAGAGCGTAGGACAGCAGTCCGATTAGAATAAAATCTTAAGGGATCATCAGCGTAAGGGGGTGCATTGGGCGTGATTCGGCTCTAAACATTCTTCTGAGGGGTTCGTGAAAGAAATATGTTAATGTTTAACCAGCTAAGAGGTTAAGGATTTTTGGACAGATTATCAGATTAGCGGACAGATTGAGAAAGTTAATTGACAGAAAAGGCAGGGTTGTTATTAAATTTGCACATGCATCGCAAGTGTTGGGATGGAGCAGTAGTAAGTAGTTAACCTCGCACTGGAGCAACACAACGGACTACAGGCGATGGTCCGGGATCAAACCCGAAGGGAAAGATCAAGGACAACACCACGCAATTTTGAGCTACGGTCAGATGACGAGGTCACACCTGAGCTGGCATCCCATTCTCCAAATTTCCACATCAACGAGAGGACATTTGAGGCCACGACAGATTTAATGTGCACCAGCCCCATTTGTACACGATGGTCTTTTGTTGGATTCGAACTTGCAACCCTCCGGTTACTAATCAGTTACTCATCCAACCGGGCTACAGCGGCCCCCTGTTGTGATGCAATGCACAGACAAAGAGAAGAAATAAACATGTCGAGTGAGCAGTTCTGTTTGAAGTCATGTTTTGTAAAGCGTTATCTCTCTGGATGAGAAAGTTGAGATCAAGCCGATTAGACGATGCATCAAAGGTCTTAAAGGCAAAAAATTCAACGGAATTGAAAAATTCTGAAGAGAGTAACAGAAGTAAACCGTCAGTTATGCAATCTACTTTTACATTTGAAAATTATTTTTTATAAGTTAGCACCAAATTTGAACGTGCATCATTAGAACAATACGTTTAAGCTCGATAACACCACCATTTCAAGACAGTATAAAAATACATTCTTTAGTATGAATTATCTTCCTTCTCAACTTTTTATAAATTATTTTATAATTTATAAACACGATTTTATCATTATCTTACAAGTGGTTGCTGATCGTTAATTTCCGTTGAGAATATTTTGTTGATATCATGCTAGCAGCAATTGACAACTAAACTCAGTAAAACCATTTCGAAGAAAAAAAGTTATTTTACGAGGCCTAATTTTAAGGTCGTTATCTGTCGTTATTAGCATCATGTGCTCGAGTAAATTTTAAGTTTAACTTTTACTTTTGTGTTCCTGTTTACTGTATTTTAATTACGAACTCCTGAAAGAGAAGGTCAATTACTTCTGTCAAATTATCTTTTACTAAAGTATCGAATCTGGCGGGGTCCGTGGGATACTATCCGACTATGCAAGGTTACGCGCATGCGTCGGCATCGTTTGTTAAGTACGATTCCGCCATGTCTAATAAGGTATTTATTTTATTTTAAAATTTCTAAATATGTATTCCATTTTGTTTTATTCCACGCTTACCCTCAATCTCTGTTTTAGGAACTCAGCAACGAGAGCCATCCGCGAACACTGTAAGTACTTGTTTATTTATTTTGAAAATGTTCTTCCGTTGTTGCACCGGTTTCCATATGCGTTTGTTGTCAAAGAAATAAACAATTAAATTCAAATTCGTTTGTTTTTTTCAGATACGTAGGAAATCTCGATCCTACAGTTACTGATGAACTGATTCTAGCATTATTTGGACAAATAGGACCTGTTAAAGGATGCAAAATAATTCAAGAAGTAAGTTATTCTATGTTTCATCTATACTTGAATCAGGTTGTTTTAATAAAAAAACGTTAACGCTTTTCGGTAATTATCCCTTTGCTTTTAACGAAATTTTTCTGTGAATTTCTGCTATCAGTTATTTATGCACCCTTATGTAGTAGGTGCGTTGAAGTAGACTTCCGTTATTCGAAGTAGGCTTAAGAATTTCAAATAATTCAGAATGTTTACTTAATGAATTATAAGTATGCAGCGATTACTTTTATTACTGATATAGACGTAGCATTTTTTGTCAAAAATATTTATTACGACGGCTGTCGCATGCGCTTTGTTTGTAAACAAATGTATTAATTTTGTTTCTTATGTCATTCCCCTATTATGCAACTTTCGATTTCCGACCAATCTTAAATTGTCTTCCATTGTGAATGATTTTTAAATTGTAGCGTTATTTAGAATTTTTAAACTGATTTGTTTTGGATTCATTCTTTAACCGAATAGCCAACTGTCAAAAAACTGAGATTCTTTTATATAAGTGTATATTGTTATGGGGGTAAAGGTAATTGATTCAGTTGTAATTGTTTCTAATGTTTGGATCATTAGTGGTGCATAGAAATGTCATGAGTGGACAACACTATTTTGTGTATGTCTATTACTGAATGTTTGTCGCAGCTTGGCGAAATATGGCCCTAGCACCTTAAAACCCAAACAACATTGCATTTGTACTCTGTTCACCTACCATTTATTTTGTGCAATGATACATCTTGATAGTTTGAAAAATTAAATTGCCTTTGCGAGGCCATATCTATATTCATAATTTTATGCTTGTGAAGTCCAATGTGATTTTAAAGTATGATTCCTCATTACTGTTTGTTATTGCTCCTAAAAGCAAAGTATTGAAGTATTTATTGAACTAAGATGCATTATAGGGGATGTTTTGTTGTCAATTGAAAGGGTTTACCACCCAGAATTAGATGTTCCTACAATGAATCTACTTTTTTTGTCTGTACATGTTCCCATGCTTAAGAAAGCAGTGATTAGGTGCTTTTCAGTTGTGACTTGAAATTTTAATTAAATAATTTCCTTAGCCTTTGAAAAAATGATTTTCAAATATCAATGATTCACATTTTTGCAAACCCCTCTAGACCTGGAAAACATTAGTAAATTAGAAATTTTGCTAAAAGGAATTTTGGAACAGCTGCAGTATAGACCCCCCCCCCTCCATTTGGTGACTTTTTTTGTCGCCAACCTTGACGTTACTTGGCGACATTTTTTAACAGACGTATTACAAAAAATGTACATAAGTTGAATATCGGTTTAAGCTTCATTTCAGAATTGCACTTGGAACAAATCATCTTATTAGCAATCAAGCGCGCCTCCATCCAAAAATCCAACACCATTTTTTTTCCTGGCACAAATGTATAAGAAAAATTCGATTATCCAGGCCTACCAAAAGTATGTCTCATATTAGTAAATTTAAAACTAAATTTACTCCCAACTAACTCTTGAAACTTTGAAACAGTAGTTTGAACGGACATGACTAACAAATAAAAATACTAACTAAAAAATAAGATGAAATTCCAATAAGATTGAAACGGTACAACCTATAGGGTTGCTAGAATGGAGTGGAAAAAACATCAATTGCAATCGAGGGATGGCGACGTATAAAGTCGCCAAATGGAGGGGGTGGTGGTCTATACTGCAGCTGTTCCGGAATTTTGAACATATATCAAGAATTATAGTATGCTCCATTTGTGAAACAGTCAAGAAATGCAATATATGGAAAATTATGCATGGTTTTGGGATTAAAAGGAATTATTTATTTGATATTTAGCATAACCAAAATTTTATAATATATTTTTTACTTTGATATGTTTAATTTTATCGTGTAAAATTTATCCATCTCAAAGACCATTCAGATATTATCTGGTTTTGGGAAGTTGGCATTTGAGGTGTATGGTTTTAAACGAACATTCATTAAATTTACATGACAGATTGAAATAAACAATATGCATCAAGAATCAGTGTCCTGTGGGCAGATTCTGGTTCAGTTTATTGTTGCTGTAAGTTATAACGTTCAGACGTTGGTGAAATTAATCGTGACAGCCATTCTCTAACTGGGCCACACCCTCTTTGGGGGTACAGAAGGGTCATAAGGGGAACAACAATGTTTTTAAGAATAAAAATCTTGGAAACAAACCTTTGAAAGTACAAGTAAACACAACTTGTTAGAATAGATACACAAATTTATCTTTTGAGAAATGAAACCTTCTCAACTTGTCACGATAAGGTAATGCAACTATTCTTCTCTGGTATAACTTTTTTATTAATAACGAAATTAGATCTATGGATGCATTGTTTAAAATCTTATTTTGACATGTTACCTCCTTTAGTATGTCTTTTAGAAGACTAGACAGATAGATATAAAGGATTCTTTTAGTCCTATGTTAATGTCCCATTACTCCCAAGTTCATGCAGGGCTGCCACAAGTAAAAAAGGCAACTACTACTGTTATTTAACCTTGGTGGCAATCTTTTTTAGCAAAATAGTCTCAAGAATGCTTATTTCAAAGTTTTGGCAACTTTTTGAAAATATTAGCGACTTGGTTATTTGATTGAAGCCCAACAAAAAGAAGTCCCCCTTTTGGCAAATAGTTAAATTGCTGTAAATCGCACTCAATGTTAAAATTGTAGGCGAGCTACCGTCCTTTTGTCAAAAAGTCAAGTTGACGTTGAAAATTTAGATTTCGGATAAAAAATATTTAGTTTTTTCAATTTTAAAATTTAAATTTCTATGCGAGTTCAAATGCTTTTTTCATACTTAGCATATTTTGTGTTTTGGCTGATTCATTTTGTATCTGAGCAACTGAAATTGCTACTAAAACATGCAGAAAAGTCTTATTTTACTATATTTTTTAAGAATTTATACTACTAAAGTTACTATTTCACAAGTGCTTGGGATGTGATATAAGATATCCATATTGTTATACAACAATCTCAACATCAAATTGTATTTATGCAGTTGGACAGTTCAGTCTTCCAAATTCATCAGCCTCTTAGGTTGACGAGTAGATATACGAATAATTTCACTGCAATTTCTACTTCCTTGTATAGTGGTGAGTCGTTATCCCTTTCTGCATCATTCACACGTGTCTATTTTCTACAAATGTACTTGTTTCAGTTTGCCATTGAATTGAACACATCCTCATTGTATGCTTGAATTGTTATCTGATTGATTGGCAAGTGTACTATTCTTGATTCGCTAAACACAAAATCTCAAGCTTCAATTACTTTGAATAAGGAGGTTACTCCATCAGTCTGCAGCCCTTGACTTCCGAAGAGTAACCCACATAATCTGTTTTGCTTTGTCCCTTTTCCTGCATTGAAATTCAGGTAGGGTTCAAAATTAGTTGTCATTACTTGTATTTTGCTTTTAATTATTTTAACCATATTTTTTGTCCTAGTTGTCATTTTTGGCAATTAAATTTGCTGAAGGCAATTTTTGAATCGCAACTTGAATTGTGCAATTTTTTTTTATTAATAAAAACGTGATTTAAATCTGAAATTGTATTTTTTCTTAATTAAAGTTTAATATTGAAAATGAAACAACCTAGGGGATAAAATGCACGATACTTGCAAGTTAAAAAATTTACTTCTATTCATCCCAAGAATGACCCCTTTTTAACTGATTCTTTTTCTTGGCCTCCAATTTAGGATACGAGATAGTTTTGATTGGAATGCAGTGGGGTGCCAATTGGGAAAAATTAGGGGGCCTAAATAAGACTACTTGCTTCATATATTTTTCAGAACTGAATTTTATTTATATAAATCATAACTCATACTTGTAATGTCTGTCCCTCATGTTGGAGGGTGCCTGGCCTCAACCATGAAAATATTAGTACCCAAAGAGCTCAAGAGGTCCTTAGAACTTTGCCTCTTCTGTCAAAGTGACCTAAAAAGACATTGTATCACTTCTTATTTGGTTACAAGTAATTGCAATATTTATCTCATGCTTCAGGGTTTTGGACGCCACCATAAAATTTTTCCGTTGGCTTATAAGGGGATCGGACTCCTACAGTATGCTTGGGGTTAAACAAATTAATAAAACCATAAACATCCAGGGGCTGTCGTGGCTCAGTGGGTATGCCCACTGTGCTAGCAACCTTCAAGTTATAGGCAGTGCAGGTTCGATTTCTGTCAGGTACATTCCTCCCTGGGTGTATTTCTCTTCTGCGTCAGTAAAACTTTCATTGTATGTGTATTACTTGATATTGTATGTCTTGTGTCTGTATGGCCCTTGTGCCATAAAACCCCAAAACCAGCCTACCATACAATTTAAATTAAAAAAAAAATCTAAATTTAAATAAAATAAATCCAATTTTTTTAAAACATTTTTTTCACACCCTGTTTTACACATATCCTTGTAAACAAAGTAAACATGGAAAAAGCATCCAATTAGTGTTTTGACTAATGATGAAAATGATAACAGTGCTATTGATGCATGGCTTTCTGTTCTTAATTTCTATCCTTGGATTTATCGTTAAAACCAAATGTTGTAACGATAAATCTAAGGAGTAAATCCAACGCTACATCCAAATGTTTTCATATGTGTTCTATCCACTTTTGATTTGTATATTCTTCAAATTGAGTTTTACCATTTAGTTCGAAAGGACTTCAATTTTGGCAGTAATTTGCTGAAGAAATTGGTTCAGCCCAAAACTGTTCTCATAGGTTAGCTTGAGACAGCATAGCTCTTGAGTGTTTCTTAAGTGTGTGATTTCAATGTTCACAAAAGCTCATTTCAGTTGTATAAACAATAGTTTTCTGATGGTGGGATTCCTTTATGGAAATATTCTTCCATTGTACAATTCATGTATTTTCCACCTCTGTTACTACGTATTACAGGGTATAAAAAGTATGATTTATTTTATATATCAGATTTTTGTAATTTTAATTAAATCATTGCCCCTTTAAGTTTAAACTTGTTGGCATACAAGCAAATAATTTTAAAAAATTGAAAGTTTTCTTTGGCCTTGTTTCTTTTAATCCTTCATTCGAATTCTATTTTGTGATACAAATTATGATACTTAATTTAATGCAGGGAGATATGAAACAAAATGAAATTTTATTAATATAATAAATTTTTATAAATTATAGTTCTTAAAAGTTCTGATTTTTCTGTTTTCATTACTCAACTTTCATCGAGTGTAAAAATTGTCTGATCAATTGTTGAAAACAGTCTATCTACATATACAAAAGCTGTTATGGCAAAATGTCTCCTTAAACTAATTAAACCAACTTGTTCAAATTAGCACATCCTGACATTGCTTTGATCTTGTATTTTTGGCCAATCTGTCTCTTGCCATAAACCTAGGCCCAAACCAAACTTGCCTGTGCCTTTCTATATGAATTTAAAATTCTATGAATTTCTGAATCTCCAGTTTTCAAAAGAAAGTCATACTAGACATCATTGTCAAAACATTTTCAATATATGAGATTTTATTACCATTGGTCCACGTAATTCAGAATGGATCAAGTCTAGCTCTTCCTTGATTTGTGTTGCCTTTTACTCTGATTTATTTACCCCCTTTGGTACATGAGATATTATAGTTTACTATTTCCTGGGAAAGGATTCCAATTACCATGGACTCAAATCTTTTCAGTCCTGTATATCTTAGACGTGGTAGTCGCTTGTTAATAGATTCATGGCTGTGTCTTTACCATAGCCATACTTTGTATTTTATCTAGATAGTACAAATGATCTCACAGTAACAGTTGCAAAGATTTTAATAGTTTTCTTTCCTAACAATTTGCAGTTGCCAGCATTAGAGAAAGCTTCAATTTTTTACTGGAAAGATGTTTTACAGAAATCATTGCCAGTTAATTCTGACAAATATAATACATTGTTTAGGGTGATTTCTACTTTTTATGCTGTCTAATGCTTAACATGACAGAATCGTCACCTACACTGGGGTGTAATTCCATTTTTGATTAGACTGGTAATTTTTCAAATTTTTGAACCACTTGAGGCATGAATGCATGTCAAATCAGTTCCTTAGTCCACAATAGGGTGAGCCGGAGAACACTTGCTTTGAATATTGACTTATTCCCTTTGGTCTGAACGAATTGAAAATCCTCTAAGTGATTTTAGATAAAATAAAAAAAAATTGTTATTGAATTAATAATAGTTTATGATAGTGCCGAACAATTGAAGAATGGGCCACATTAAGTTCTAGTCCAGAATTCATGGCTTGCTGGAAGCAGAATTTTACGCAGATTGTGTTGATAATACCCATACATAGAGTTAGCAGAGAATATTATCTGAGAATGAGAAGATTTTCCAAACATTAAATTTGGAGAATATTCTAGATTTTTCCATTTAAAGCCTGTTTTCAAGAAATAGTAATTTATTGATTGCAGAAATGAACCTATTGCTTATTGTATGTATCATTCACAATATATAAGCACTGTTTCACAGAAATATCTATATAAAAATGGGTGTGTGTATCTATGTATGTTCTCTATACAAATCTACACCATTTAACCAATCCACACCAAATTTGGTGCACTTATACTTTGGAACCATGCAGGTAACATAGGCTACTTATTTATCCCGTTCTCTTTAACTTAATTGTGTAGAGGGGGCTAAAAACAATTTGAAATTACCAAAGGAATAACATTGAGCATAAAACGATTACAGTACACAGCTCAGTTTGTTTTACCAGTATTGATTGAAAATCAAATTTTCCATTAAAATTGTTTTACCAGTATTGCTCGAAATTGTTTCCCCCCAAACATTATATTTAAACAATTTAAAATTTTAATTGTTTGAACTGATTTTTCTTTCTTTCCATAATATAAAAACAATGTTTGCTTCAAAATAAATTTTCCACGAATGCTATAACAATTTAATTTGCCATCCTCTCACAATGATGATGAAATTCGAAAACATCAAATCCGTGGTGCAAGAGTGCCACAAATAATAAATATTGATAGAAAAGCTGAGTGCAAGACTGCTAGAAGTTAGTCATTTTTACTGAAAATGAACCTCAGTGAGTGGGATGAATATGAAATGGATTATGGATGTATCATGTAGACATTTGTGTCCAAAGTAAATTGTAGAAGCTATGAAAAAGTTAAAACGATTTTTAAAAATATTTTCTGTACACTTAAATGATGCTTGCATTGTTCTATGAAATAGAATAAACATCTGACCAATTCAACCCGAGCAACGGCGGGTAATTCTGCTAGTTATTTATAATTGTTAATTTTTTTTAAATGATATATTTTTCATATTACTGGGGGGATGTTGCCTCCTCGGTTTAAGTCTAGAGTTATTAGCAACACTATATTTCTGTTTATATGTAGTTGTGCAGCATCCACATTAAACTTATTGGTTGGGAACAGGGCATGCCGATTTAAATCAGCTTGATAAGTGATTTTTATTAAAAGAAATCATTGATTTAAATCAAAATGTTAAATTTCATTTTCTTTTCTGTATTATCTGTATAAATAAGACTGGAGTGTTTGTATTTGGGGGACCGGGAAGTAATGTCGTTTCTGCGCATATCAATATTTGTTTACCATTTATCAGCTCATTGTGTACTTCAAAGTCTTGCCAAAGACATTTTAAGATTAAAGTGACTTGTTTACTTGTAAATAATTAAATCTTAAATTTTTTTTTGCAATTTTGGGGGAAATGGCCAGCCAAATACCAGAAGAGGTACATATCTCTTCATTGTATGCTTTTTGAGTTTCACAAGGGTAGCAACAGTTGCTACCAAAAACATTTGCAACGTTTGCATTATCCAAGTGCATTAGACGTTCGTAAATGCCAAAGGTGGTTTTCTAAGTTCAGATCCGTTAATTTTGATCTTTCTGACTCGTATCGATCAGGAAGACGAACAACTTTAGACAATGACATGTTAAGGGCGGAAGTGGAAGCAAATCCGTGTCAGACAATCAAGGAACTGTCAAACACTCTTAACCAATCTTGGTCGACCATCCAATAACATTTGCAGCAGTAAAGTAAGCAGAGCAGTGTTTGGGTCCAGCCCCCAACCTTATTGCTTCAACGGCACAATACAGAAGCGTTTTTTGATCGCTTGATCACAGGAGATGAAAAATGGGTCCTCTATGATAATCCAAAACGCAAAAGGCAGTGGTTCTCCGAATGAATCGCCACAAAGTACTGCTAAGCCAGGTTACATCCCCAAAAGGAACTTTTGTGTGTTTGGTGGAGTATTCGCTGAATTGTTCATTTTGAAGTGTTGAAACCTGGACAAACTGTGAATGCTTTACTGTGAACAACTGGATTGAGTAAATCAATCTTTAATTGAAAAATGTCCAGCGATATATATATATATATATATATATTGTCAACAGAAAAGGCGTTATTCTGCCACACGATAATGCAAGACCAACCCTGGAAAAAATTAATGAATTGGGGTGGGAGGTACTGCCTCACCCACCATACTCGCCCGACATTGCACCATCGGATTTTCTCTCTCTCTCATTTATTCCGATCGCTACTATACTTTCTGTGACAAAAAATTTGAAAATTTGGATGATATCCAAAATACCATCTCCAGATGTTTTGCTCAAAAACCAATTGATTTTTATCGATCCGGCATTGAAAATTTGCACACTAGATGGCAAAAGGTTGTTGATAACGAGGATGATTACATCATTGATTAACAATAAAAACTTGTTATATATATATACAAATTTATTTGTTTGAATTTAATGTAAAAAAACGACTACTTTCCGGTCCCCCTAATACATTGTTTATTTTCGACCCATTTCAAGTTTTCTGTCTATTTTGGACCCTTCTGATACGAAATCCGTCTCTTGCGCTTTGGTGTCTGTCTGTATGTGTGCCCATATTACGTCCAAATGGTTGAATTATATTTTCATGAAACTTTGCATACTGTGAGTTCTTACATTCATTTAGTGACTGAACTTGGTTGCATAAGTCTGTCCGTCTTCCTGTTCTATGTTTGATTTTATGCCTGTTGTACAAGTATCACATTGTTTTTGACTTATTTTAATTTAATGCTTTATATTGGATTCACCACATTTTAGTTTAGTGAATGGATTATTTGAGATTTCTTTGCTTACATATTTAGGCAAGTTTTAAGTTAAAACATCCGAGTAACTATACTTAAATCAACCATAACTTGGTAGTTTTGGAATAGCTGGGAGGTATATTGAGCATTGCAATTACTTACCAGTGCTGCTGAAGTGTAAATTATTTTCCAAAACTATTTTTACATAATTTAAATTCTAATAGTTTATTTATTTCGAGCCTTATTTTTTCTTTACGAAATAAAAAAATTCTGAATATTTGAGATTGATGACGGAGTCAAACTACAGAACAAAACGTTTTAAAATAGGACTGGTAACTAATATGGCAACCTTGGTATTTTTTAAATTTGTGTCCGTTATATTCCAAGAACCTATTTTGTAATGAAAAAACAGATTCATTACTTTTCGTTCGAAGCTTTTTGAAATCTGTTTTAAGATGTATTTCTGGATTTTGAATATAATATTTTTCGTTCAATATATATATATATATATATATATATATATATATATATATATATATATATATAACTAATAAAGAAGGTAAATAAAGGTTTAATTAGTTTTAAAAACATTTTTAATCATTGTATGACAATTTTGGGAACACTTGTTTTTAAATGACATACAAGGCATTTATATGCATACTCTGAACTACGTATTTTATGCATTCTGGGTAACATTGGCACTCTAGAGACTTCACTAAAAGATTCTACAAAAATGTTAAATATGACTATTTATATTTGTGAAATTGTATTTAACAATTGTGTACCTTTATTAGAGTGATAGTTGTAACATGGGATGAATAGGAATTGGCAATTTATTAACAAAAACGGAAATTAGCTAACCAATTCAACCCAAGTAACACTGGGTTATTCTGCTAGTGTTTAATAATATTGAAAATGAAATAACTGAACAAGATGCATATTATTTTTTTCAAATAAGTTTAAGAATTTTACTCGTACTCAGTTCACCCCAACAATTATACTGAAAATCACCTTTCCCTTGAATACACTAAATACCTTTTTTGATAGAGATCATAATTACTAGACAACTATGTATTTCCCTCTTAGGCCATTGACCAACAGGTGTCACTCACAAGCCTGTTCATCAGCTTGAGTTTTGTTTTAATCAATTCCATGCCAACTCGGATAAAAAAAAAAGCATTGAAAATCGCACTTTTCCCGATTTCTCCCGTTTAAATTGTTGGATCGGTTTGAAAATTGATGTGCATAATTTTTGTAAGTAAAATTAGATATGTGCCAAGCGATTTTGAAGCGATTGACTAAATTTAAATTGCATATGGCTTATTTTGAACTGTTCTTCAAATGAATGGTGAAAATACTCAAAATATACTCACTCAAATTATTAAAATTGTGGCAACTTGTATTTATTAAGATGTTCTTGTTATTTAGTATTGTAGAGTGTTGAAAAAAAAATACTTATAAGACAGTTAGACACAACAAAAAGATTTTCTGCAGTATCATTCCATTTTGCCCATAAATCTTAAAATGGTCAATTTTAATATTTTCATTTTGTTTTGCTTTTTGGTGGTTAATTTTCATTTAAATTTTATGCATTGATTCCTTCAAATTTATTACACAGCAAGCATAACTATTATGTATTTATGGAATTGAAATTTGGAAAGTAAAAGTTAATTCACTCTGATAATTGAATATGTTGAGAAAATAGGTTATGGATTGTAGCAGAAGCTATTTGAATGATTATAATGATTGCAATGATGAATTTTTTATTGCAAGTTCAAAATTCCACTGAATTGACATGTTTTGGGGATGTTATTACATTGGATTTATACTGTTCATAGAGAAAAGCTTCATTTTGAATGTTATGTGCAAGCCCTTTTTGTGTTTGCTTGGAATATTACAAAGAAATACTAATGATTGCTCAGAATTTGAAAAAATGCTCATATTTTATTTCAAATTTATGCATTTTCATATCTTGTCTCATTTTTTGTTTACTTTCAAATAGCAATTTTTTCACAAATAAGTTAGTTTTTGCAAGCTTTGGTGAAATGTAGATTCTATTTCATAGAAAAATGCAAGCATCATTTAAGTGTACAGAAAATATTTTTGTGACATCGTTTTAACTTTTTCATAGCTTTGGTGAAATGTAGATTCTATTTCATAGAAAAATGCAAGCATCATTTAAGTGTACAGAAAATATTTTTGTGACATCGTTTTAACTTTTTCATAGCTTTTACAATTTACTTCAAACGCAAATATGTATACATAATATATCTATCCAAAAATGACTGAAATGTTTACTTTTTCTTTATTTCTAATGTTAGCCTTGGAAGTCTACATTTTTAATGAATGATTTTCGTTTTTATTGAGAAGTTGACATCTCTACCCTTACGTGATATGATTTTTGTTTTTCCATCCAGCTTTTACTTTTATTTTGAAACCAATGTTCATTTGTTTTCATGCTTTGCAAAATTTGCTACAAATGTTTCATTTGCCATGAAGTTTAACACTTTTAATTTTACATTTTGCTGCAAAGGCATTTTGCTTTTTATTCCCCATTTTAGCATATTGTCATATGCCTCTTGCATACTAAATTGGTGATTAGTTATTGGACACTTATAGAATCATTGGCAAATTTGGCAGCATATTTCAAACCAATCTCTTTGCTGCTACAGCTTGATCAGGACAGATTGGTGAAATCATTCTTTTTGATGATTTCACATTTTAACAATTTAATCGGCCATATACTTGCAACTTTCAAATTTTGTAGAAAAAATTTCTTGGTTTCAGGCAGTTTCCAATAGAAATAAATTGATTAAAATTGATCTTCATAATGTGCAGCCAACCCATCCCACATCTCTGGCAGTCACAAGCTAAAATTTCTTTATCACATTACATGATACACTGCTAACAATCATAGATGTAGCCCATTGCAGGTCTACACTGTTGTCAGATATACATACATAAAGTTCAGTCTTCAAAATGAATTTTAAGAAAATTTCCACTTTGAAATTTGTCCTTCCATTAAGTTTTTCAAAATTTGTCTGCACTTGATATAGCCATTGAAGTAGTCATCTTGGAAAGGAAAAATTAAAATGGGAGGAAAGCAAGTTGCATTTTCATAACTTGTTTATGTGAAATAGTTTTCACTTTATCCTACTATTTAACATTTTTTGACTACTGAGAGTTGTCCTGGGTCCATAACATGTTAAAAATTATGGGAAAGTTTTGAATGCTCAGTAAATTTATCAATTTGAAAAACAACAATTTCGAAATACATACTAATGATCTGCAATGTATGCATTCAGAGAGCATTAACATGAGAATTCTAACATCAGCACAGCCCCCTGCATGAGAATGTACACAATAAATATCTCGTGTCTTACAAGTGGGAAATCTAAACTGTTTTAACCATTTCACTTTTTAAGATAGCCACATTAAATAAATGTCAAATTGAACAATAAACATTAAGGAATGTGACTTCTGCTATTTTCTTGCATCTAAAATGATGACCATGTGACAGCAGTACTAAGTGACAGGTATTCTGCTACCACATATCACTTGTGCGATATTAGCCTCAGTAATTTAATAATTGAAGGGAAGATGCATCATCCAATTCTTCTTTTCGGGACCCTTCCAAGATGTATCGGGAACTGTCATGGCCCAATGGGTTTGCCCACTTCACTAGCAATCTGCAAGTTGTAGGCGATGTAGGATTGATTATTTCTGTCAGGTTCAATTTCTACCCGGGTGTATTTCTCTTTTGTCAGTAAAACTTTCCTTGTGTGTATGTCCATTTACTTGACATTTGGTGCATTTTGGCCAAATATGGCCCTTGTGCCATAAAACCTTATTATGAATTATCATCCACTACTTATTGGGCCATTCCCCAAGATGTATCATCCCTTATTGTTTTGAGTTCATGTGTTTGAACATTTTAAAGCAATGTATTTTGATACATTTGCCTATTACTAATGGCAGTAGAATTTCCAGCTAACAAAACTAATACTGGTTTTGCTTTTCTTTCCTCCATCGTAAATTTTATTGTGGTAGTAAAGTTTTATAAGTTGCAAATTAAAGAAATTCGTTTCATCATTGAAAATGTTCGGCAGTGAATTTTCCTTTATCTTTTGGATTGATTTTTCATTCATTAAAAGATTATTTATTGATGCTTGACCTTCTCCATACACCAATGGCTATCTTGTTTAGTGGTCATAGTGCTTGTCTGCCACCCAGTAGGCCAAAGTTTGAATCCCGGTTAGTAAGCGCATGGATATTAGTGATTGTGCTTGTTAGGAGTAACGGCAGTTCATCAATTGGTGTCCTAGTGCTTCTTTAAGCAGTCAGTCAAGAGCAACAAAATTTTCATACAAATTTTCAACTTGCATTTCACACAAAATTGCTAGTTGGAGATTTCCTTTTTCAAAAACACATTTTTCCAGAGTAAGTGTTTTTTATTCCACTTTTATTGTCACTAAATTTGTAATAATTTCTAACATTGCTCTGCCAAAACTTTCTGAACACCATTTTTCTCATCCCATTTATTCCTTCAAAATGGTTACAGAAAATCTTTTGCAAATCTGTCATTTTGTTCAAGTCTTGGAAAGGAGCTTGTAATGTTTTTAAAACTAGAATGAATTTTGAAAGTACCCAAGAGAGGCTGATCATGCTTTTTATTGTGTTTTTTGATGTGTCTACGAGAGGCAGTTAAGAGGGATATAGTTCCATTTTCTACTGCAATATTCTTATCTCTTTGGGAGCGAATATTGAAGGCCTCCCAGTTTTGACCACATGTCGTTCACGTCACGATGAAGCATACATGGCTCCTCTTGTGTACACCAAGACAATACATGCATCAAGTTCTTATGACTCAATTTCAATTGGTGATGGGCTTCTTTGATGGTGCACTTTTGAATATTCTTCAATGTGGTTTCTGAAAAAAACCCATCAAAATGAAGCCTCGTTCCTCCCAATATTTCTGTGCTTACTGAGTAGGGCTCGCCTTTTTATTGAGAACAATTTTGTGAACTAAGTCTCTAACAAGGATCAGTGTCTTGATCCAGTATTTTCCATCTTGGGCACGAAGATTTGCTGGAGTAGTGGCATCACGTTGAACACGAGTTGGATGTATTGGTGCCATCAGTGCCTTTTTTCTCCTGAGTAGCTCAAGCTGTGCTGCAATTTCATGCTCATCAAAAACCACAAAATCTGCTTCATTATCATCACTGTCCCCACTGGAATTCTCATCAAGTTGCGAATCTCCATGTCTAGCTCCAGCTAGACCAAATCCTTAAGTCCATTCAACCACACAGTCATACACCAAAGAGGTACAGAAAACAGGTCGTCTTAGGACAACCTCAGGCAATCAAGAATGTGTGCTGGGGAGGTCTGGTCAGACTTGAATTTAAGGCAAACATTTAAACCACAGCAAAATGTGAGACTTTAGATCACCACTGAAAAAGTGGGAGAGGGCGCTATCTGAATATGTCTGTCGCAATTGAGAGCAATACATCTTCTGAGGCGATCCCCATAATAGCAAGAGTGTACCGGAGGAACAATCCATGCT
Organism: Meta bourneti; assembly: GCA_933210815.1. Classification (NCBI taxonomy): domain Eukaryota; kingdom Metazoa; phylum Arthropoda; class Arachnida; order Araneae; family Tetragnathidae; genus Meta; species Meta bourneti. Next base: position 95,771,923 of record OW119926.1, read on the forward strand.
TTATCAAAACTTTTCAACTAGAGTAAAGCTTGAGAAATGTCAATGAGTGGGTATCGGACAATGGTTCATTGACTCGTCAAGTTGTTACAGTGCTGACAACTCGACTTACATTCATCATCGGTCAGTCCTCCCACAAGGCAGCGCTCCAAAATTTTATGAAACAAGTTGTAGTCTACACCCACAGTTATTGTTTGTGCTTAAAACACGGCAAGTAATGTTGAAACTGATTAAATATTGGTTGCAGTAGCGCAATAACACAGTTGGATTGCACCTTCATGTGGTGCAGGAGTCGCATGTATATGCGAGAACTTGTCAGTCTCCTTGTAAATAACTGAAACTTTACTTGTATTGATAAAAACAGCAAAAATAATTCATAATCGAATATTGATGAAATTAACCTTTTGATCGCATTGATTTTAGGAATCAATATCGTAATACAACGTATCTGGTGATCATTTTGCCAACTGTCGTCTTTTCTAGGTAGAATTTTGATTTATTTGCGTAGTATAAAATCTAGAGTAATTGTCTGCTGTTTTTAATAACCTCAATAAGATAAGAAAAGTCGGTAAGATTTCAATGGGATGGGTTTAGCCTTTTACTTGGAATCAAAACTCAAGGTAGCTTCTGACCAAAATGACTGCTTCCGTTCTAGTATGAAAAAAGATGTACTGAAAATCATTAAACAGTAACCCCTCATTACATTGTATTTTCAATACATCACACATTCGACTAAGTTGCTTTTTACTTATCGCATAAACAATGTTGAATTTGAACAGCAGAAAAAATCTCATGGCTTCTTGACAATTGAGAATTTAAAAGTCAATTGCTTCAAGCAGTTATAAATTGATTTAGTTGTCTCATAAGCTTTGATGAGAAGGAATTTCTAATTTATATTCTATCATATTTATCATTATTTTGAAAGATTTTCCCATCAATTTTGTATTAAAAAGGATGCAATGTAATGTATAGTTTTTCAGTTTCACATTTCTAATAAGTAAGTCTTTTTCCGATCCTCGGTATATGGGTCTTGTCTCTCGAAGATATTAAGGGGTTTTTGTATAGAGTATGATAATTTCCAAGTGATATGTTGCATTTTTATCCGAGCTCTTAAGACTGTTTACACATTCCAACAAAACTCATGCAGGATGCAATGTGATCAAATGGGAGATTTCACATGTGGCCCAGCACTGGCATTTGAAGCTGACATAAACTAGCAAAAAGCCGAAATGTTCTGATTGGTGATCAGTGCGCTTCACACCTTCATGTGCATTTATTAATATTCACTTAGCGTGTATTGTTATTGCAACCATTTCCTTGGGTGGAATACATGTTCTTGTTGTAGTATCCTGATGTTTAATACTATTTTCTAATTGTTCCACCATAAAATCAAATGTATTTATACTCAAAGAACACATCGTTTAAGAATCTGACATCCAGCATGTAAAAACTGCCTTCAAAGTATCTCGCAGTCAAAAGTGGTTGTACACTATATTCTTGGTTTTTTGCCTTTTCATTGCTTCCTCAGTAGCTCAAGGAGATAACGTCTGTTGATAGCAGAATGCATATATCTTTTTTTATGATAGCCAAAAACAAACTAGATACAGGCATCGGTAATGCCGGTGTGAGTGAAAGTCTTCAACCGCTCCTGCACCAGTTTTGCGTGTGTGAAAATACCATAAAAGTTAGTTATCCGACTCTTAATTCCTAAAAGTTGCACAAAATTTTTTGATAGAAATAAAAATTAGAAAATTTTGAATTAGGGATGTATAAGAATAGTTAAAGAAATGAGGATATAAATATATGCATTGCTATTAATAGTTTCTTAGCTTTTTTGTCCTTTAAAATTTGGAATTGTTACTGCTAAACACAAATGATTATAAAATCCACATTTGTGTGAGTGTTTGTGATAGGCACAGATCTAATTAAGCTCTTATGTAACAAAAAATAACAGTGACAAACCATAACTGCATCAGTGGTGTTTTGGGAGTGGTAAAAGAATATACATTGTTGTCAAGGGTACCATTAAAACTGCTTTTGACCATAAATCAGTTAGGTTTAATAGATTTCTCTACTTTGGGAAACCATGAGCTTTAGGCTTGTTTGTTATTTCTAAAATGAATGCATCCCATGACTAATCTACTGGATATAAGATTGGCACATCATGATAGGAAGATTTATGGACAAGCAAGTCCAGGAGATGATAGCATTTTTTAAAATTCATTCTAACAAGTATGGTCTCTAGAATTCATTATCAGTAGGTCATATGTGTAAAATGCTCCCTTCCACTTCCATAATTAAACCCTCACATTCAAACCCTTTTGTATAACAGTCGAGGTAATCAATTTCCTTTAGGATTATATTTTCGTTTAGATATGGCTTATGATAAAAGGTTTTAACTGTCAGCATTAGCCTCAGTGGGCAAGATGCATGTGAAACATGTCTTTTCATTCTCACTTGCTATTAAAATAATATTTACCCTTTGACATAAATTGTCCTATATGGAGGATATTGGTTTGGAATCCACTTTAGGCCATAGGTGTAATTAATCCTCATGATGCAAAGAATGATCAAAGAGTAACTGAAACCAAACTACAGAAAACCGTGGAAAGAACAAAGAAAGTGAATTCTTTATAAAGGATTATTCTGTAATCACACACATACATATACAATATTATGTACATAGCTTAGAGCAGGAACTCGTTAAGTGATCACTTTTTGAGACAATGCCTTTTTTTCATGATTATGAGAAGTACTTAGTCATGTTGTAGCCTTTTAAAAGATGTGACTAAAAATGCTTATGATTTTTATTTTTTTGACCTAAAAACTTAAAAGTTGCTTTTTAATCAGCTGTACAGTAAAAATTTTGTCAATACAAGAGTTTCTTCTCTAAGCCTAGTGACATAATCAATTATTCATGAAATGATCATGTATGTAAATGTGAGCAATACAAAGTTTGCATGAATCAAGGCCTATTTAAACTATTTGATTCCTTCATAACTATATATATTTTTAAAATTTTCTTATTGCAGCTATTGTGCGAGTACACAGAAAGTTCTGTACTTTCATGGCAGTTAAAGATCTTTTCAAACTTGTTTCTCACATTTTTAATGTCTTAAATTTATATGAAACTTTTATTTTAATCCTGACTATATGAACTAATATTCTTGTAGCCTGGAAATGATCCATACTGCTTCGTAGAGTTCACGGATCATCAATCTGCAGCCGCTGCTCTATTAGCTATGAACAAGAGAAAATGCCTAGGAAAAGTAAGCCTTATTCTTATATGTTGTTTTTTGGCATAAACTGTTTCAAAACTCTGCACATAGCTTTCCAATTTGTGTTTTATTGCTTTCTATTCATTGCTTTTTAAATCTGAGATCTCAAGCACTCGGTTGTGTCTGATAAATTAGAAGCAGGAATAAGAAATAACCTGATACGTACACTTCAAGTCCAATGCATTTAAATTCTTTTACTGTTTTTTTTACTTAACTATTATCAACATAGTCCTTGTTAAATAGCATCGAAATATTACCATTCATTTAGAATCGTTATTTTGTAATATTTCGGTGTTCTTTTATTTTATGGACATGGATTATATATATAAGAAACAGATTTTCGCTCTACAGAAAAATGCTTTACAACATCCTAGTTGTTTATAATTTTGCCTAAAGTTTAGTATTTTGAGGACTTCAACTAAACGAATATTCAGCAACATAAATTATGAAAACTAACTTCCTTTATTGCAAATATCTTATCTGTCATAATTTACAATGCAATTTTGTGTCAGATTGACATCTTGAATGAACTTGAACACTTTTTATTCTTTTATCTGGTATGCAAAAGATAGCATATAACAATTAAAAGTAATATCAAATTCTAAATAAAATAAAATACTTTTGTTCTAATTTGCAAAACAAATTTCCAAAAATAATTAATACTACAGCTATTTGCTTGGCAATACCTATTGAACATCAAGTGTTGTAGAAAAAGTTAACATTTTCCGATTGTCTGACTTAGTTGTGCTTTACATACCCAGAAGAGTTTTATTTTATACAATACATATATAACATTTCTATACATAAGCTATTTTTAGGTACAATTATTTTGCTAAAAGTGCATATAAACAAGCTGGTAGTTTCATGCAATATTTATCCGTCCTGTTTAGTAGCAAAATTTTTACATTTCTTGAAGGATTTTTTAAATTATTCCCTGTGTGTCCCTGCTAAACAAAATGAAATCAGTTTTCTAGAACAAAAGCAAAAAAGAGTTCTGCGAAAAGAATCAAAATTATATGCAAGACTAGAAAGCCACATTTTATTCTATTTATAAGCTATTGGTGAAATTGCCTAGATTTTTTCAGAATAAACTAATGTAGGATTAACATTTTTATCCTAATTTGTTTTAAATTCATTGGAAAAGTTTTTTTTTGACTAAGTGTATTTCCATTAAAACTCCTTTAGGAAAATTTTGTTATAATGTTTCAAGTTAACATCACCACATTAAAACTAAACCACACAAAAATACATACTATATTATCAAGTTTAAGGATTATAGGTGTCTAATTATGTTTTACAGTATTAATGCAATAATGAGTTTCAGACATGACGATTATAAGTTTGAGATCTCTGCCTTTAAATGTGTGCAATGACTTGGGGCATGAATTCTTAATTGCTTGTTAGCTTTACTTTGCCAAAATTTAAATAAATGTTGAAAAAATTACATTAGCCTACTGTCTTCTGCATGAATGACTAGATCAGTGGGTTAACTTAAATGCTTGTCTAAAGATATTAGTCCAAATGCTTACTTTAAAATCAAAATTTGGGATTAAGATATTCAATTGCATAGAAATTACAATTTAATTACATTACTGGATCCTTTAAAATTTATCACTTAGATTTCTTCTATTTTTATGCTAAAATAAATTTATTTGGATTGTTGATGTTAGGTGGAGATTTTGAGACATGCCTATTTCTCTGACTAATTATTTTCATTATGCACATAATTTTTTGTGAAATTTAATTGAATAGATAAATTTAATGCCATAAAAATATTTTCATTGCCTTTTGGCAATTTTTTTTCACATGTTTATTTAGGATCATACATCTAATTATGTTCATAATCTTGTTTGAGTCAAATCCAGTGTTTGCAGTGGCTTTATAGCATCAAGTTGAGATAAAAAGTTATTTTCAAGGGCTCTCTTTAATAGTGCAGTAAGTGACGATAGTAAGGACTTGATTAAAAAAAAACAGGTTATTTAAGTTATAAAAAAAATTATTTCTTTTGGAAACCTATGACATTCTTCAGCTGTTTAGTTACACACAATGGAAATTACAGATTTGATATTCATGAAGTGTGTTATGTAAAACTTTTAAGAAAACATGCGGTGAAATCAAACAGCATTTGTGTTTTGCATTCTTTATTAAAATTTCCAGTATTTCAAAATACTTTTAAAGCATGACTAGTTATTGAAACTAACAAGCAACTTCATGTGGGCCATGATAAAGCAACCTGTCTTGATCTCATTACTATATGTGGGATATATTGTGAAATGTGATCCAAAGATGTGCTTGTGGGGAAATTTAAAAAGGAAAGTGTACGTCAACAATCGCAAGACAATAGTTCTAAATTTTTAGTAAATCTGAAAAAATAGTGTCCTAAATTTTTTATTCATGATCAATTTACTAAATTTAATTGTTTACAATTTGATGACTAATTGCATCATTTCCAATAAGGGCAATGGATCTTAAACATAGCTTTTAAAGCTTTGAAGACAGGCACACAGCATTTCTAAATTTGGAATGTCAGCATTTTTCCCACTTTCCCTTTTAAATTTCCCCAGTCATGTTTTTAGATCATCTTTTGGGTGATATTCCACATAAAGTAATGACCCTGACAGGCTGCTTTTTTGAGGCCCACCCTGTACTGTTAAGTGACATGGAATATTGTTACAAAACCAATTTTGGGGTGAATAAACATCAACTACTACTTCATGAATTATAGACATTTGGAGCATATAATGGATACTTAAAACATGATATTAGGGGGAAATTCTTGTATCTTTTTGGATTAGTATTCAGTGTAATTGAAAAAAATACAGGTTTCTACTTGACTTTTTATATTTCTAAATTAATGAATTAAATACAGAGTTTTTATTTACTGCTGTGTTAAACCATGCAAAATGGTTTAAAAAAATTAAATTAGGCAAGCATCAAATTTTATATTAAACTAAAAATTTTAAGTAGAATTTACAGTTTTAATACTCATTCTTAAATACTTTACAAATTTAAATTCTGCAACTATTGACTTGGAATGTATACTAAAAAAATATATTGCAATGGCGTTTAGATGGTTTTATTCTGTTTGGATAAAATATTAAATAAAAATTCTAAAATAAATTATTATTTTTCTACATCTAGCTGAATGCAATTTTTGTTCCCAGCAGCTAGAGATTATCTTTATACATGTTGGTTTTGGCAAGGAAGGTATAAAGTGTTAAAATGCAGATTTTGTCATCAACTTTATCTTTTTAATCAGAAAGTAAAATCAGTTATTCCTTGAATATTTAAACACAAATGCCTGCTCTTTATAGAAGTCATCCATGCTTTAAAATGCATGCCAAAAAGTGCAGTCCTGTACTTGCAAATTTGTGTGCCCTAAATTTTTTATTTGCTATCAATTTACTAAATTTAATTGTTTACAATTTGATGACTAGTTGAATCATTTTCAATAAGGGCAATGGATTTTAAAAAAGCTTTCAAAGTTTTGAAGACAGGCATACAGCATTTCTAAATATGGAATTTCAGCATTTTGTCATGCTGTCTAAAGATGCCACAAAATTCTTTTTAGCAACCACAAAAATGATTTTAAAAAGAGTGGTACAACAAATCACAAAATATAACAAGTCCTGTGTGTAAGAGGTTGGAATAAGTATAAAAGCTAGTCTTAATTTTTTCTGCAATTCTACCGTATTAGTGAAAAGGGTTTTAAAAGAACTTTAATGAATGTCCTCTAAATTTTCTCCTGATAAATAGATTTTTTATGAAAATCTTACAAGTCTATTAGGATTTTAGTACTTTCAATTTAACAAATAGTAAAATCAATACATGATCTTGATGTAAATTTTATGAGAGAAAGGATGCTAAGGATTCTTTACTAGTGAACTTCCTTCACGTTTTGGGATAACTCATTTAAGAAATCATGTATTGGTTTTCAAACATTTGCAAATAATACATTTAATTAATACTTTGAGGTTTTGTTTGATGGGAGTAATGGGGTCAATATCCAACACCACTGATTATATCTTAGCTGATTTTCTGTTGTCAAATTATGCAATTTTGATAATTTCAAAACATGTATCCATGAACTTTTAGGTGTCAGATTTTACACTCTTGACTATCTATTAAATATCTATTGAAGCAAAAAAATGTGTTTAGTCTGTATTTCTAAACAAAAATGTCAAAAGAGTAATTCACTTCTCTAAATAAAATTTCTGTAGTTAGACTGTTGAATCTCCAAATTACCTGGCAATAAGAAATTGTAACAAATTCAGATTTGGGGTACTTTTTACTGAATATTGTACACATTTCGGGATGCTGTTAGGTATTTTTATTTAATAAAACTATCTAGTCAAGCAAAAATGAGATTATTTTCCATTGCTTATTTATGTTACAGCCATAATTCTTGTGAGAAATCGTTATTTCTCATAGCTAGCATTGAATGTTTGGATTTCATTCTTAATAACTTCCGTTTCTAAAGGATCAGCCATTTTTAACAAATATTTATGTTTAGTATCTTGATATTGTAATATAAATTGCATGTTTTTATATAAACTGGTATCAAAGATATATTTTATTGTTCCTCAGTATCTTCAGAAGTCCTGGGTTCTACTGACCTTAAAAATCCCTTTTAAGATCTGATTTTTCTTATTAGTTTCTAGGTCTCTCAAAAAGCCTTGCAACTTTTAAAAAGCTTTTTTTATACAATAACAGTACATTTTATTTCACTTGCTTTCAAAAATCAATGATTAAGGTAAAATGTCAATTGATTTTGGGGGGCCGTCGTGACTCAGTGGGTATGTCCACTGCCCTAGCAACTTTCGAGTTGTTGGCGGCACAGGTTCGATTCCTGTCAGGTGCATTCCTCCCTGGGTGTATGTCTTTCTGTGTCAGTAAAACTTTCATTTTGTGGCCCTTGCGCAATAAAATTCTCGCAATTGATTTTGGTTTTGAATGATTATAAGGAAAGACCTATAGGGGTTGGGAATTCTTAAAACATCTCACCCTAGGGAGAGGTATTAAGAATGCGTTTCATCCGTTTAGATGGGGAACCATTCATTTGTATACTTCAATGGATATGTTATTGTATTGATAAATGGGTTCACAAGAGAAGGGTAATCAGGCAGGGCTACCACGGACGACTAAAAGGCAACTTTTTGATACTACTTTTTCACCTGGGCGACTCAGGGTATCTTTTTCAGCAATCATGTCTCAAAAGCTCCTATACTTAAAAGTTTTGGTAACTTTTTAAAAATTCATCATAGGTCAATGAAAAATTAAGCCCCCATATTTTAAAAAATAGCATGTATCCTTGTTTCAGCTGTGAGTTCTTACCTTCACACATTCCTGCCATCATTGGTGGAAATGACTTACTGTGCTTCAATGCCATCAAAAACGTTTGGTAGATATAAACATTCTGATTGCTTCAATGAGACGTACGAGTAATAGAATGTACTATCTTTTTCTAAAAGCGAACTGTAAACAAGTGTCTAGTTTTGCCAAACCTACTTCCACTCCACAGTGTTTTTTTGAAGATCTTGCACCACGGATGTAGCTGCCGGGGCAACTAAAACTGTCACTAAAGCTTTATGAGAAAAATAATTTTGCTATTTCTAAGAATTTATGCTACTAAAGCTTCTATTTCACAAGTGCTTCAGCTGTGGCAGTCCTGCTCTTGCTTTGTACCCAATCTGTTACATATTTTATTAGATGTTATTTACTACAGCTAGGTAATGTACTAGTGAAATACTCTACATTTAAAATTTTATTTCATTAAATTTATGATAAAGTTATTTTAATCCACTTTTCAATCTATTAAGTGACCTTAAAAATTAGAAAGGCCCAATTTTTTTTGCATGACGAGTGAATGCACTTTTCATAGATGTGAACAAACTTTGAGTGGTAATGTGCTTTCCTTCTATTATTGGGCATCAACGGGCTCTAATTTGCAGTTGCATAAAGCGCCTTTTCCAACTTCCTATCATTTAAATACGTCTCGTGTCGTTTTGATGTTATGGACTTCTAGTCAAAAGATCTACCTGCATATTAAAAGACTGCGGAGAACATTTTCACGGCTCATTGAACAATCTGCGATACTGGCCGAGAAAAAGTTATTATTTCATTTTTTAAAGGGTTAGGAAAACTTTGCGCCACCTCATAAATCATATTAAGAAAGAGGGAGTATATGTGGGAGGATGTTGAGAGAAGAAAAAAACGAGTTTTCTTGGGGGGAGTAATGCGAAGGTGCGAATCCATCTCGCGGCCTCATCGACTGCAGGTGTGAATGGCGAGTTTGCTATTGGCTGCCATTCGTGGCTCATCAATTTGCGGCTAAAGTACATTAAGTGAAGGAGCGTGTGGTGTGTAGGTGGAAGAGCGAGGAAAGTTCCTCCCCCTCCTAATATCCGAAAGGGTGGCAGCGAAAGGAGGTGGGAGTCAGATGAGAGATGAAAACTATCGAACTGCAGCGATCGATTTCCGTTCAGCCACAAATTCCGCTGGATTCCTCGTGCCTTTTATCGACTGGCGGAAAGGTTTTTTTCCCCCTTTTCGGTTGCTTGTGTGTTGTTGCGCCGCAACTTCCCGGATGGGGAGGGGAGGCACTGGGATAACTTCAGTTTTGAAGTTTTTTATTTTGTTTTGATCTTCAGTTCTTTCGGAAAGTCTCTCCCCTATTTATTTATTTTATTGCCTGCCCGTAAAGAACGCTCTCTTTATCCTTTACCTGTCTTAAGGTTGCGATATATTTCTTGAGCCTGCCGGATTCTCCGGAATTCTACAAACCTGCCTCCTTCCTTTTTTATTCGCCGTGGAAGGAACCGGAATCGGAAGTTTTCTCGGCACCGTTTCGTGTGGATCAGGCTTCAGTGTTTTGCTTTCCTTTCCACTCATTTTCCGATGGATGGAGATTTCGTGGTTCGTTCAGTTCGCAAATCGGAATTCGTCGTGGGAGAATAGTCGTTTATTCAGATCGAGCTCGAGAATCGGATGGCCGTTTAGCAGTTGCTGCTGGGAAAGGTGGATTAGATCAAGGTTTCCTGAGGTGTGGATCGCTGAAAAGATGAGAACCAGAAGGGTTCTTTTTTTAGACGAGTGGTTGGTTGTTTTTAGATTTTATGGCGCAAGGGCCATATTTGTCCAAACACAAGACAACGTCAAGTGAAAAATGTGAAAGGGAAAAAAGAGGGTGTAGGGAATAGAGTAGAGTGATGAAAGAAAAAAGATAGCTTGGGTATCCCGGGACCGCGACTCCCGTGTTTACGAAAGACAGTAAACCCCATAAGGAAAGAAAGATAAGAGTACCTCTGGTCCGTGAAGCCCTTACACACATAAAGGAGATGTTCCCCCCCTGAAGCCTTTTTAGACGAGTGAGAAAAATTCGCTGAGCCATGCGTCATGTAACACTAGCTAGCTTCTTTTACTCTTTTCTGTCGAAAGAAAAATTAATTTATACCGCGCGAAATTGAAATTGAAAATGTTTTAGCCATTTGTTTTACATTCATTGTAATGTCCATAATACGGCTCGTAAGTTAGGTTACCTGCGGGTTTTCCCACTGACCGCCAGTCGTAAATATCAAACTATATATTTGGAAGATCTCCTTCCCTTTCAGTTAAGGGGTACATCCCGTGTTTAATTAACTGTCCCTCAGTGTCAACTGGAGGGACAGCAGAAGGAAAAATACACTGCTGGCCACCCAAATTGCAACACCAAGAAAGACAAGAGATATCACAACAAAATTTATTTTGTAGATAACATGTTGACCAAGTATCAAATGATTAAATTTATAGACTTCTGTGAAGTGTGGTTCCTGCCAAAATCAGTAGCCAGAGTAGCCGCCATTGTTGGAGATCACCGCTGCCACACGCCTCGGCATTGATTCAAAGAGACTTCGGATGTGTTCTTGAGGTACAGCAAACTAAGCAGCTTCCACACGTTGCCAAAGTTGATCTGGTGTGGCAGCTGGGGATGTATTCTGGGTCAATCGTTGAGCAACCATGGACCACATGTTTTCTATCGGCGAAAGATCCGGAGAGCGAGCTGGCCAGGGAAGCAATTCAATCTGGCGATTGACGAAGAACCCTTGGACAATGCGTGCCACGTGTGGTCGCGCATTATCCTGTTGAAATATGGCTGTGGGCAAGCCCTGAAGGTAAGGAAGGACAACTGGCTCCAACACCTCGGAGATGTAGCGCTGGCTGTTTAAAGTACCGGCAATGCGTACTAGAGGAGTGCGAGAGTGATATCCAATACCGCCCCATACCATAATACCCGGTGCAGGACCAGTGTGGCGGTGCGTAACGCAGCTGTTCAGCATCCTCTCTCCACGGTGTCTCCAGACTCGAATCCGACCATCGTGGTGTTGCAGACAGAAGCGTGACTCGTCAGTAAAGACAATTTCGTTCCATTCTGCCGTCCACATCCTTCTTTCATCGCACCATTGGCGGCGGAAATGTCTGTGGTTCTGCGTCAAGGGTAGACGAAGCAATGGACGTCTTGCGGACAGACCACTCTGCTGTAAACGGCGTCGAATGGTACGCGCAGACACTGGATGATGCGGTACAGACTGAATGTGCTGTGCTATGGTTCGTGATGTGGCTGAGCGATCCGTCACTGCCATACGCACAATATGCCTGTCATCACGTGAAGTGGTGCACTGAGGTGGATGCGATCGAACACGTCGGTCCGTCGTACCCTCCTGCATCCAACGATCACATATCCGCATTACAGTTGTTTGGTTTCGCCCAACACGACTACCGATTTCCCTGAAAGATAATCCACAATCTCGGTATGCCACTATCCTTCCTCTGTCGAACTCGGATACTTGATCAAAAGATGATCTCTGCTTTCTACGAGGCATAATTGATCGTTTTTTTTGAAAAAACCACAAGAAAAACACAATTGCCGTACTTGAAATCGTCGAAATCTCCAAGCCTTAAATAGCGCTTTGAAGTGGCGCCACAGGCGCGCGTGATGTGCGTCTGCGCTGAAATTCTAATCATTTGCATATCTCACCTCCGCTAATGCATGTTGTAAATTTCATATTATTTGCATGCTTCCTTCAGGGTGTTGCATTTACGGTGGCCAGCAGTGTATTTCAAACACTCGAATTTAGCTTGGGTATTACAGCGCGGTCGCCGGCCATTTTCAGTCTATCCCGTAAGAGATTCCAATTCTCTTTTTGTAGCGCCTACAACCAAGGACACAAATGCCCATTGAAATAATGTATATTCCTATCTTTAATAAAATAGTTTAATTGTATTTTGGCTATGTCTTTAGCTTTAGTATACCACTCTGCCCTGTGCGTAATATCCATTTTACTACTGAAGCTTGAAAGTGAAGTTGGATTATCGACGATTTGTAGAAATCAACTACATTTTTTAAATGAATTAGTTTTCGAATCGTACCTCAGAGTAATCGCATCTTAACTAAACGCTTTCTTCACACAAATGGATTGTGTAAATGGACTAAAAGGATAACAATATAGTGACTTCCAGCAACACGATTTTGATAATCAAATTTTAATTTTATGCGGCACTCGTATTTCAAAATTTTCTTTCGATGAAAAGGGAGGAACATCGCAAACTAATAACTTCCCCTAAAACTTTCCGTAAAATGGCATTCTACGAATAGTAAGTGCAACAGTTCTACCAGGGCACAAATTAAAAAACCGGTGTTTCTCTGAAGCGACCATTGAAAATAGTTCTCTATGAAAAACTTCTTACCTTAATTTTTTACTTGCATGACGCTCGTGTTTAACCATAACAGAGCGGGGAAATGCTCTATGCTTCCCACAAAAGCGCTTTGCTTTATCAGACCGTGAAAAGACCACTTGGTATGTTTTTAACGCAGCTGCATTATCTTAGAATGAGTCCCACCGAACAGAGAAAGTTCTGGTGGAAAAACTACACTTCCCTCCTATGTGCAGTTTTTTATCATTTTTATTTATTTACTCTACCCAGGAATGCAAAGAAAGTCCGAGGCAAAGGGGAGGAAAAAAAGATGTCCATGTGAACTGTATTAGCACGCGCCCGAACAGTTTCCATCCGCCTACGTGCCGAGAGTATTCCCAAATGAGAGTGGAAGGATGAGTGGTAGGGGATAGGGAAAAAAACAGCCCCGTGTGTTTTCGATGGGCAAGAAAGAAAAGTTTAGCCCCTTTCATTTCCGCCCCGGCTAGCTCTCCGGAAATTCAAGCCGGTTGGGTGGAGGGAAAGGAGAGCGAGGCGGCCTGGAAATTATCCCGTTTCTCCGCCTTTACCAGAAAACAGGAGCGTGTACATGCATATGCGCCGGGAACTCGGAGAATCCATCAAGGCAATTACCCCGTTCGTGCGTTCCGTGCCCACTAAATGCGCCGGTATTTGCATGAGGTCAAGGATGTTATTCACTCTGGGGGCCCCTTCCTCTCGATAGCGTTTTCAGCGCACGGCCCCGGTTTTATCTGATCTTTTGACGAATGTTGTGCGTTTGAGAAGTGTTTGTTTTCGAGACGGGTGTTTGGATGGTCGCCAGTGGTCGCCGTGTTTTGAGTTGATGTTAATTGTTCCAGTATAAATAGCTCTCGGCTGGTTTAGATACGCACGAATTTTTACCCAGTGTCTGGTCACGCACGGTCTAATTAATTTTTTGTCGTACGATTCTCAGATATGTACATAAGTTTCGTCCTATTTAAAACGGTGGGATTTGGTGCGCTGTCTTGTCCCGCTTGGCTTGAACGTGATTGTTCCAACATCTTTGTGTTTGCTGTTGGACCTGAAGCAGAGTGGCCAAATCGCTTTCGCACTGCTTGCCAAAATGTCCTGTTCGTATCTTGTGTGAATTGACGTGTGTCTAATTAGCCTTTGCGTGTAGCAAACATGACCGTAGAGCGATAAACCAAACCAAAATGGCGTCTTCAGTATTAAAATTGTATGCTGACTTTCAGAGGAATTTTTGGATACCTATGGGTCGGGTTCTGTGCCGTTAATTTCTTTTTCGAAAGTGGATTTTTTCCTGAACTGTAGTCTAGATTGGTCTGAAATTTTAAATGCAATGCAACCTTTTATTGACTTAAAAACAGGTTAGACATCATTTTTAAAATGAAATTATAAGTTACTTGGGACGTGTTTGACACGGGAGAATGAACGAGGGAACTTCTCTTTTTCATTCTGAAATATATTGAAAAATGTGATCTACGATTCCAAGCTTAGAAATTTTTTAAAAACTAAATTAAATCTCATACAATGAGTTGCTTGTTAACTTACTGTAAAGAGAAGCATTGGAATACCCGAGTGTATATAGTTTTTATTAGAATTGCCGAAAAATATGAACTATCTGTTTGCGGAATTAAACTTATGGGAAACATTAGACACATCAGTTCTGATCTCCTGCGGATGCGTTTAGTATTTTGTTTAAAATCTTTCCTGTGTTCTATGTTTTTAGATATCGGATACTGGTTCGGCTTGTCCGCTATCGGACCTTGCGACGTAAAACTCAAACCAACCGATACTGGTTCGCTCAGGGTTAGAAATTAGATTCAGAAAGTCTGGCGTCACTGGCAACTAAAAATTTTACCTCGGTTGCCAAAATGTTCTGCTTTGATCAAATTTTAAAGTTTATTTTGTTTCGTGGTTGGCTATAAATACAGTGATGACTTGGGCTTGAGCATTGATCGTAAAAATTAAGATTGTTAGAAAGAATATACGGTTAATTGGTCGGAATCAGCACCAAGCAAATAAAAAAATTCATAAGGTTTTGGCGTCAAAAATGATGACTGAATCCCAAAACTAGGTCGTATAACGAAATTTATAGTTACATAATAAAACTAAAGACCGCTATTTTCAAACCCTAGGTTCGTTTATTTAATTCTTAAGAATTTTTATACATTGATATTTCCTCACAAGTGGCATTTCTCTTTATTTTCCGGTACTTATTGAGGGTTTGCCGTGGCTCAGTGGGTTTACCCTCTGCGCTAGCGACCTGTGAATTATAGGCGACACAGGTTCGATTCATCCCTGTATGTATTTCTTCTGTGTTAGTAAAACTTTCCATATATGTCCATTTACTTGACGTTGTTCGGCGCAGCTAGACCAAATATGGCTCCCCTTTGCGCCATAAAACCAAAATCCAACCAACCGGTACGTATTGAAAGAGGAGGGCTCACAGTTGTTTTTTATCCACAGTCGGAAGGCTGGCAAGTTGGTCGAACCTTTTTTCAACTTTTCTATCCCTGTCCAGCCAAAGGGTTTCCGCGATCATAAACCAACGCATTTCAAAAGCCCCCTTCGAAAAAAGAAATATAACGTTAATCAGAGCCGTGGAATGGGAGACCGAAACTTTTACCTTTTGCGAATTCTTTCTTTTCTCCGAGGGGAAAAAGGAGTCGGAAGAAAAATGTTATTAAATATGGGAACTGAGGGGGCGGGTGAAATATTTGGCGGTGGCCTACTTCTATGGCGAATCGTCAAGACGTCAGCCGCTGCTCAGTCCATTTGATATCGATTTGCGGCTAGGATGTGACGCTATTTTTCTTCCACCCTCTTTCTTCCCTGCCTTGCCTTTTTCATACGTCCTACCTTCGTTCCCATTTATTCTGGGAGAGAAAAAAGGTGGACAAGGAAAATAAAAGCATGTCTTAGTTTTCTGGAGGACGGACGGAGGGAGGCAGAGGACTCGACGTTCCCATTGGAATGTTGGTAATTTGACCTTATCTCGTTCTCCCCGTCTTGATTGACCCTTATAGATTCGCCGTACGGTGGCATTTCTAAAAATAAATCCCGAAAACCCCAAAACATTTGTCCGCCTTTGTGTGGTGTTGCCTTTCCTTGGGGTTGTTTCGAGTTCCCTTCCTGCCTCTTGGGCTGTCTGGTTTAATTTGTTTTTTCCAATCACTCCCCCGTCTCTGGGGGACTCTGGTTTAAACTTTGTCCGGTGACGGTGGATCAGTTTCCGTAATTGTTTGTGGGATTTTCTTGTTTGGGTCCGTATCCAGACAGAACTCGAAACGTGAGTGGAAGGCCGGAGTTGGTGGCATTCAAGTGGCGAATTGGCAATTTGTAGAGGTGGAGTTGAAGGTCCTTAATAACAGCTGTCGAGAAACGGGCTGCTATTAAGTACATTTATTGTGAAAATTTATTTTGTTGTCAACATAACCTATCCTCAATATATAATCCTTGGAGCTGAATGCGTCTAACAAAAATCTATTTTTCATCTCAATTTCATTTACTGGTCTAACTCGCTGACAGTCTAAATTTCTTTTCGTATCAATATGTGAGCTTTTATGCTACGTGTCCACGCATACTGTTGCAATTGCCACTTATCCGAAGATGTTTTTTTGTCTGACGTTTTTTCCAATGGAATGACATTTTTTCCTCTTGTTTATAACAATTCCAGTCAAATCTTCATTTAGCCTTAATCCAATTCTTGAATTATACGCAGTACGCTCCATGTCAGTTACTTGACTTTGTCTGCCAAATTGGGCCCTTGTGCCATAAAAACCCAACCAACCCTATTTACCTACCGGCCTGATAGCCGAGTAGTTATTGCTCTGGTCCTCGGTTGAACAGGCTTTGAGTTGGAATCCCGGTATGGGTATGGATGTTCATATAGTTCGGAATCCACTTTAAGCCGTGGGTTCCTGTCTAATAAGCCACGTTACGAAGTACAATGTAACTCTTGTCAGTCGAGAACTTAGAATCAAGTGCGTGTTCTTCCTGATTAGTTACTGACTGGGGATTAATGTTTGAAAAGATTCACACAAGTCAATGGCTAGCAGTTTTGTTCATAAAAACTGGTAAGCCTATTTCTGCTCGCTTCTTACCAAGACTGGAAAAGTCTTTCTAATCCGTCTTATATGAGTGATAAGAAACCTTACTGATTAGAAGGATCCATTGATCTGTATCCCCTCTGATTAAACGTAATCGGTTATGTGTGGGTCTTTTACCATTCCATGATAGGCTTGATTTTTTTTTCTCCTTTTGTTGGAGATCCCTTCTCTGTATAACTCCGGATGTTTCACCTTCCAGCGGATCTTTATTCCCAGAGACTTAGCGCAGCGTTTATTTATTTTTTTCTCCTGTATCGTTTTGTGTGGCGAAAATCAATATACCATTTTTAAGCTTTGTTTTCCTTACCTGGAGGCAATAGCTTCGTGTCAGCTGCCGACATTGATTTATTTGATAGCATAAAAAGGGCCGAGGCAAACCTGGATGGCTGGTTTTATTTAGTTTCCTCCCCATCTTTTTAAAAGATTTTTTTTCTCGTGTTACTCTTTGAGATTTCTGGATTGGAAAATGTGGTTTCCTCCTCACACACGCCCAAAGTTAAGAAAAAGAAAACAAATGAATGTTTAGCTTGGTAAATGAAGTTGAAGATCGGTAAAGAGGGAAGGTACAATAGTAGGAATTTCGAGAAAAAAACGTCTCCGTAGCTTCTTTATTTTTAATCTTCAAAAGGTAAGGCTCTTCAGTCGGCAAAAGCCGACTTCTCACCGATGCTAAATAATTATCGGAAATATTGAGGGGTGCCTTGGGGGCGCTTCTGATGCGTTAAGAGATTTTTGTGGTTGGGAAACCCCCGCTCGAGGCATTGTGTGGGCGATGGGGAATACCAAGAGCGGTTTTTATTGGCTTCTATGACTCGCATGATTGGAAGTTTGCGTCAAAGGAAAGCAATAAATTGCATTCTTTCAAGTTTTGAAGATGTTTGCTTTGACATTATTTATGGTCAAGCATATTTTATGTGCTAGTTTGAGCATCGAATGATTTTCGAGCTAATTCCCAGTTATAATGGTTTGTGACTAATACAGCATCATCGAGATTTCGTAATTTTACGAAAATTCTTAATTGTTTCTTTCCATATAAAAATTGTCCTTCCATGCTTATTGTCCGTTATGCAAGTTCTATACTAATATTGATATGGTTTTCGTGGTTGTCTCAAATAGGCGCTTGCGCCATAAAACCCCAAAACCAACCAATCGTGGTTGTCTCTGCAGAGGTGATTACATCAAAGAATTTAAAGATAAAATGCTTTGGGAAATAAAAGGAAAACTAATATATGTTTTGGCTTTTAAAAAGTGTTCAAGAGGAAAGTTGCTCCTCAAGGGATTTACTTGGAAGTAAAGGGCATCACAAACCCGAGGTACCCTTGTGATCTGACCTCACTTCAGTTTTGACCTCTCTTGCCCTTCCACTTTTTGCAGTTTTCCCCCCCTCCTTGTAATTTTAAACTTTTAACGCTAACGTCTCTGGCATGTGTTGGGCGCAACTTTGCCAATATCTAGTCCTTGCACCATTAAAATTAAATTAATCAACCGGAGGAAAGCTGCCGGTACCAGAAGGGATAATCGCCTTGGTTTAGGTGGTCGTTATGACAAGTTTTGCTCTTTTGCGAACGGAATTAAAACAATTCCTTAACTGAGATTTAGATATTTTTTACAACTTTCAAGAATTTTGAAGAACTGCAATTTTGATCTTACTGTGCAGAATTATTTTATAGTCAAGATAATTTTTAAAACCGAAACAGGATCAAGTTTTTTCTTGCCCTTCTTGAGAATTTGTATCTTATTTATTAAACCTTTTTGACGTGTCTCTGGGTTTGCCCACTGCAACTTGCGAGTTATAGGTGGCGCACGTTAGATTCCTCTGGGTGTATTTCTCCCTTTTGTATCGGCAAAACTTTCCTTGCTTGTGCATGTTCATTTACTTGACGTCTTGTGTTTGGCGCATCTTCGACAAATATGGTCCTCGCGCCATAAAACTCGACTTTCTGACAATTAACATTTTAGAGTTGCGTTACTTTTGAAGCCGGAGGATATAAACGCACAACTACTACACGGATAACGAATGTGAAATGTTCACCAATGCCACCTACTCTTTTAATAGTCTTAACAGTACCTCTCCAAATCATCCCGTCTATCGTGTTAAATATTTTACTTTTCAAAAACCGTCCACGATAGGAAGGGAAAAAAAGCCTCAACATTCCCATAATTTACGACTCGGAGAGCTTACCACAAGCATCGATTTGGCGGTGGAAAAAAAGAGGACTGGGTTCCGCCAAAAAGCACTTAATCGTCCGAGACCGAATTTCTGAAGAACTCCTTAAAATATGTCTCGGGTGAGGAAGAAGATAAAAAGCAGCAGCAGCAGGGGCTACTGCTCTCTCAATATGGGCAGTTCTTCGCTATCAACGGTCCGATTCCGGGTAATAAATAGCTACTAGGTATTGGTACTTGAATTATGCCATTGATCACGGCCTGGGCAATAAAACTGAGCTATGCCTTCTATAACGTGTTTCCTGCGGACTTTTATTCATTCGGATTCTTCCCGCTGCGGAGGAATAAATTTTAAAGTGCCTCTCTTCCTTCTCCCGGTTATAGGGTGTCACTTTAAACGGTCCGTCCAATTCTTGGGAAAGCTTCTTACTGCGGCGAATGGGAGTGTTTCCCCCGCCCCGTGACTATTGAATGGAATGGGATGTTTTCAGTTTTTCCTGGTATTAGTATGAGAATGGGCGTTTGTTCCTGTTGCGGAAAAAGTGGAGGTTGGAGTTCTTTCGACCTCTACTCGTGCTGTTACTGAGTTCTCGGGAAAAATTGGTGGTACAGGAAGTGTCCGATTTTTTTGGGGGTGGGTGGGTTCTGTCTTGAGACCTTTATGAAAAAAGTTTAACTTCCAATAGATCTTGAAGCTGGGCAAGTCGCAACAAACTGCTGTTCCAAATACTTCAAGAATCTGATACTAGGTTGATTTCAAATTGAATTTATTTTTTGCTTAAGTTTATCAATGGGCAGATATGTGTATAATTTGTCTAGGTTTGACTGGAAGATTATGTCAATGGAATGGGATGTATTGAGTCTTCGTGGTTTTCGTATGAGAATCGGCGTTTGTTCCTTTAGTCCGAAAAACTGGCGGTTGGATTTGGGTTGTTTCTGTTGTTTTGTACCTCCATTCATTGCTGAGTTCTCGCGGCTCTGGAGATTATCGAAAAAATTTGTGGTATAGAAACTCGGTGATTTTTTTTCTTCCTTTTTTGAGATTGTCATTTGTATAAATAAATTGCTCAAGTAAATAAATGTTCGTACCCGATATGATTCCAGATACCATTGTGCCCATTATGCTTACCGGTGATTTCATTGTTGATGTTATACTCAAAATAAATCACTTATAGACTAGAAATAGAAGCACTTACAAGTTAAACTAATGATAAGTGGATTTCTACATTGGGCAACAGTTGTCTATATTTAACCTTTTTAAGAAACATCGATGTAGTTACTGTATGCCATGTATCTCTACAGGCCTTTAATAAATAAAATTTTACTTCACGTATAACCATCATTTACATCTTACCTTTCCTTTAATGACACGAAGACGGATTCACGCCTTAAACGATCGCGTTTGTGCTCCTGTTTACAACCCAACCCATTTTTTTGTGTCCTAAAATAGATTGCAGTGGCTCATTGGACTATTAGGATCTTCCACGGACACTGAATTTCGGTTGGAAAGTCACGAGGGTGAGACTAGTGCGAGAAGCGAAATCACGAAACTTTCGTTTCCCTCGCGTTTCGCCACTGGGCCCTGAAAATTATTTTAACCAAGAAGCCATTTGTTATGCATGGTGCCTAAGGTTTTATTTTTTCACTTTTGACATGTTTTCTGGATTCGGTTTTAAGTATTTTGTTGAGCACTTCGCCTCTTGTTTGTCGACACTACAGTCGAACATTCTCGTCCGTACGTGGGCCGCTTCGATTCAATTAAGTAATGAAATTAGCGACCAATTGAAATTCTTAATTACGGTAAGATTGATTTAAAATTGTTTCGTGAATTTATAATATTGACTCGTTTTTTCTATTTGCTTTGAACCACGAGTCGCAGACTTCAGTGAACCATGCAATCGGGATATATTGGTCACCAACTGTTTAAGCCATAGTGGTAGAATCGCATCTATAATTTTATATAAAACTAAAACCGGGAGTTCTTAGCGCGTTTCACAATTTCTTCGTCTTTCAGCTTCAAATTTAATTCGGGCTGCATCTGGTGACCCTAACAGGCCGATTATTCTTTATAAACCCGTCAGAGCGCCCTTGTGTACATTCGGGTGTCCGACAGACAGACGTCGTCCCCATTTTCCCGAGCGACTCCCACACACAAGTAACGCGAGGACCTCTGCAATTGACCATCCCGTGATATCGATAATGGCCGAGAGCGTATTCACGGAGAGTCCTCTTTTATTTATAGTGTCTTTTCCACACTCGTTGTCCGCTTCGGAAAGGATTTCCCCCATTAATCCCTCGCCCGACTTGAATAGGCGAACAATTCCTCTTCTTTTTCCTCGCCCTTTCATGTAAATTGCCGTCTCATTTTACCCTCTTGCATATTCAAGCGAGGCAATTTTATTGATTGCTTTCTTGCCTGCGTCGGCGCTGCCTGTTTGTAGAAGGTTACCTTGGTAACGGGCCTCATTCCTCGTACTATTCCGATGCCGCCGAGGAAAAAGGGGAGCGTGCGTACACAAAAATGGGATTGGGACTCTCTTATTCTCCCGTTTTCCCCTGGTCTTTTTAATTTTTGATCGCCCCCCCACCCCGTCCACGGTCGGCGCCAGATGTGTTGTTTTATAAAAGAAAATAAAGTATTGTTTTCGTTAATAAAAGGGAAAAAACGGGTTCCCGTGCTGCACTTGTCGGGTGTCATTACTGACGCGTGTAAAAATTGCGAATCTCCGGTGTTATTAAAAGCGTTAAAAACTCATTTTTTTACTTTATCCCCCGTTGGAAAGTGATCCGGGCGGAGTGGGTCCCTAATGTCTTCGGGAGTTTTACACGGTTTTCCCCTCGCTTTCATTATCGCTTTGCTTGTTGCCGACTGCGAGAAGTGTAAAAAGGGTGAGGCGGAAGGGTTGTTTTGATTAAAGTGAGTTTGCGCACCCCCCAAAACAGGTTGTCCTTTCCAGTGATGGGTGCTGTATCTTGGATGAAGACGCGTACGCGTGTTGGGATGTAAAGGCACTCGAAACTTTCTTTTGCTCCAAGGACCCCTTTCATTATGTAAATGTTGTAGTATTGAAAATAATTTGTTTGTCTTCTTTTTCTGTACTTTGGAGCAAGGGCTAATATCCAAATTCGCAGATTTTGAGTTGCGTCCACAAATCACATCAAGGCATTGAAAGTTATAAATGGAAAAAAGTGTAGTTCTGAAAGAATCAAAACATCGGTAAGTATTTTTGTATGCTGTATCAAAAATAAAAATTGCACAATGAGCTGTTTCCAGAAACTTACAAAATGGACATGGGTGCCCCTTTTCTACCAAAGTACAGACAGATATCATGTATGTATATTTGGAATATTTTTATTTGTACGCATTTTCAAATTTAATAGCAAGAGAGAATAATGATTTATCTCCGAAAAGTTGAATGGCATTTTTTATTTCCATAAAATTAAATAGATCTAGAAATACATTTAGTCACAAAAGATATTTTCTGTGACAATATATAAACAGCCAGAAAACTAAAAAATAAAACTTCATTTAAAAATATAGGAAAACTTTCACTCAGTTTTGTATCCAAACCAAAAACCACAAAGAATAGTTTTGAAATTTGAGGATAAGACAGTGTTCATTCATTTTTTAAAACTGGTTATATTTTATTTTCAAAAATAAGAACCCTGGGAAAAAATAAAATAAAAGGGAATTTTTCCTGATATTTCTTCAGGTAGAAAATCGCCCAATTTGGCTGTACTTTGTGCTTTAAAATATTGCCAAATTGGTTGTGCGTAATACGAACTTCAGCCAATCGTGTAACTGTAGCATAGAATAGGTTTACTTTTCACGGTGTGAATATTTTTTTGCCAAATTAAGGGGACAGTAGATTTAAAATCGCCAAAATAGATAAAAAAAATTAATGTTTTAATTTTGGCGCTAAAAATAAGTTAATATCAAACTCCGTGACAATCATTTTTGCCGTCACGAAGTTACATTAACAACATAAAACAAAGATGTGTTGTAAGCCCAACTACAAAAGCGTGTTTTTCTCCGATTCAATTTTTTGACATTTTGATTTCAATATGCCTCTTGCTTATCCAGTTTTAATTAATTTCCTTGAAATTATTTTGGATAATCCTTGCGATCTATTGTCAAATAAGAAATTCATGTTTCCAAAAAGTTCGAAACTTTGGTTGAAAATATTCTTACCCCTGTAAATTTTTAATTTTGATATTTTTCTTTACAATTGAGTGACACTTAACCAAATAGGAGTTAATTTGATTTATATGCATAGAAACTATTATGTTAATAAAATTTTTGGAAATATGGAAAAGTAATACGTATTGAACCTATCAATTTTTGCTACTTCATAAAATAAAAGAAAAATTCTACCATGTTTTGTGTAATAACTTCCGCACAACTTAATTTTTTGGACCTAACTTTATAGAAAATAAACAGTGCAAATTTTGTAATCGAATTTTAGCTGCAAAAGATTGTTTTTAAGTCCACTATCCTCTTGAAAATTGTTAGCCAACTCCTTTTGTATATAACATTTTAAAGCCTTTTGGATCATAAATGCATTTTTATTAGACCTTCAGGGATGGTAGTTAGTCAGATTTGTCTTTGTTCCGGAAAAGGTTGAAAGTGCTTAATTTTTATTTTTAAAAACTACACGAACCCTGTTTAAATCACCCAGATTTATCCACAATAGACCATCAGAGCGTAAAGTTTAATCCTAATTTTCTTTATCTGGTTAATTTACAACATACTTCTTTTTCTGGACATGTACTCTCGTGAGAATCCCTTTGGGGAAAGGTGGTAAACTTCATTTCAAGTGGGAAGCCCCATTTGTGCATAAACCAGGAGCGAGCCCCCTCATGTAAAACTCATTTTCTGGAGTTTGGGATTGTTCCGGCGAACTCCGCCTATCTCCTCTCCATGTAAACGAGTTTCCGGAATATTGACTCATTGTCCACCATTTCGGTACACGTTTGATGCGGTTTCGCACTTTTCTTAATTACTTCGGTTTCCGAGCGAGATAAAAGAGTTTTCCCACTTTTCCGCGAATCACCGTAATTACATTTCCCGGGCACGTTTAAAATCTCGCGAAGCGTCCCATTGTCATTCCGGTATTGTTCCAGGACTTTCGTAAGGTCAAAAGGCTCGTGTGCGTGCGGTCTTTGAGGCTCCCTCAGAAGGGACAAAGGGAGGTTGTTTCTGTGCCGTTGTGGGGCGCTTTCGTTTGGTTTTGTGCCGAGTGGTTTGTTTGAAAGGGTTTGGGGATATCGTCTGGTGGAAGTTGGTTTTCCTGTTTCTTACGAATTGTGGGAGTCGTAGAAGCGTTGCAAAAGATCGATATTTTTAATATGCCATGTAATGTTTTATGAAAATAATTCAAATTTATTTTTGTCTTTTTCCAAATATTTTCAAATTGATCCTTGCACTAATTTTTTTTATTCAAGAAATTAATATTTGGAAGATTTGCTGCTAATATATATAATAGAGAATTTGGAAATAAGTAGATCATACACAAAACTCTGCAACATCCTTTATACAACGCTTGTATACATTAACGTCTGTAGCTTTCCTTGTATATCATAATAATCCCCACATCAACAAGACGTTACTTATTCTTGAATTAACTTTTTCATAGTAATATAGGTATCACACATTGTAGTGCATAGATTTCAGCATGTAATCTTTTATCAAGTATATTTTATATACTGAATAGGCTATTTTTCAAATTCGGTAAAATTGATGTAACAATGTTTTTAAATATTTATTTTCAGTTCATAACAAAAATTAAAAGAAGAGTCTTCTATCAAATCCTTTTACGTTTTCTTATTCGCGATTACAATAAAATATCCAGTGACGGGACTAAAAACAAGCATTAGAATAGAAACATTCAATTTGAATATATGTATTTTATTACGTCCAACCACTCCACTTCGGCATGCATTACAAAGGGCGAATTGGCGGTTATTTGTTAGGGAGCATCCATTGGGTACGTCCACCGTCGCTTATAATAGGTACATTAACAAACATCCGTGCGCTTACAAACCGAGATTCGAACCTATGGCATACTGGGTGGCAAGGAAACACTGATCAATACTAGTTAGGCGGTGAGGCGTATTGCTCAGACAAAACCTTTATTTTTGATACTCCGTATCACAAATTGTCACAACCTAGTTTAAACAATGTTTTCCGTCGCTTAAAACCGTAGAGATATTTTATAACCCCTGCATTTAAAAGCTAAAATGATTTCGACTGGTCTGATTCTTGTTGAAGTTCCAAAAATGTCTCACAAATATCGACACTATCTTAAATAGTTACAGTTATTGTGTTAGCTGAATCCGCACAACACTAAATCTTCGTGCTCAGTTGGTATTTCTGTTCGTTCATTCGGAGTAATTGCGTATAAAAAAAATCTCCAATGTTAACGTAGCTTTTGACAGGCAGTCACACAGGGAATCGATTTCGCCATTTCTAGAACAGGCTTAAGTTGCGCAAATAGGGCGTCAATCTTCATAGCACCACCCAGAATTAGTCTGCCGGCTACTGCAGCATCTTAGCGGGCAGTGTTCAACAACATTCCATCTCGCGGTTTTCTCGACGCATGAATTCTTTCAAGAAGGCTCTTCGTCTTCGGAATGTCCTCTTCTGGATCTTCATTACTCTTTAATTAAGACGAATGCGCGGTTTCCGAACGCCTGTTCTAGCCTTTTCCCCCTTCTCTCAGGATTACTCTCGAGGCAGCAGCGGTCAGTCCCAGGGCCCGTTTGTTTTTTCCCGCTCTCCGGGGATCGTGCGCGAGGACGGAATTTCCGGAGTAATACCGGAAAGCTGAAGCGACCCCCTCCCCCAGAAACAATGATCATTGGATGTCGTCGGACGCCCGGGAATTTTTTTGCTACTCTTCTCTTGTAGTATTTCCCTTTTGTGACATTACTTTCCGTTACGGTCATTTTCGTTTTGCTCGCTGCCTCCTTTTTTTCCTCGAGGATGAGTGTTGAGTTGGTGGGATTGGGGTGGGATTCCGGTGCACATGCCCCTGTTGGACTGGGAGCGCGTTGGGGGATTGTGTGGGGGTGGTCGTGTTGGGAGGTGTCAATAGTGGAAGTTAGGGGTTGGGTGCGTCGTTCTTGATTTACAAGTGGTGAGTTTTTATTGTCTTTATTGAGGTATATGGGTTGTACTATTGGAAATAGAGTTGGGCACTAGAATGTACGGTAGCTTTGATCATTTGGGGGAGCGGTAGTTGTCAGTGATATTAACTTGGTTTGTTACAAATGTTTTTGAAACTTAGGAAATTGAGATTTCTAGTAAAGCTTTTGTTTTGAAAGGAACTGGTAAACTACCTTTTCTATTGTTTGTATGCGCATGGTTATAGATTGTCCGTGTAGGTAGTAGCAGCGGCTCACCCACCGAGTGCTTCTCAAGTTAATCGCCAACAGCCCCTGATAGTGTCAAAGAGGGCAGTTAGGTATAAGAAACTAAAGAAACAAACTTTAAGATAATCTGGGGAATAAAATCAACAAATCAATTTTGAGATTTTTAAAAATTTAAGTAGTTTTCAAGTTTGGAAATGATGTATTGAACAAAAAACTGCACTTTACTTACTACACTTTTTAATCGAGATTTTCTGTGAATTTAAGTATTATATCTAAAAAAATAAATAAAATATGAAAATTTTCAAAACATTATGCGGTGTATAATTGCGCCTAATTTTAATTCTGCTGGGAGGATGTTGACAACAGATTGTCTGGTTAAAATCTCTACAGCTATCCAATGAATATATGATAATCTAATTATCATAGGCCCTATATTTTTTTTTATGAAAAAGGTACACCAAGTTTTTTCATTTTAGCATGGGAAGAAATAAAGATGGGTAAATTACGGGTTACTGTAAATGATAAGCTACTTTAAACTGTTAACTAATATCTTATTTATATATTCGCATTATATATATTGTAGCAATTGAAAATCATTCAGTTCATTTTTTTTGTAAATTCTCTAAAATTTATCGTGACTGCCTCTGGAATTTGAAATTATTTTGAAGATCAGTTCTGATGTGCTAAAACGTGGGAAGTCAATGATAAATTTGAATTCCCACTGCAGTTTTTAGTTTTAAGATCCTTAATAAGGGGGGGAGGGACTTTTAACAGCGCGTATTCGTTTGCAGTCTAATGAAATTCTTGATCCCTTTTCGCGATTCGCGTTTATATTGTATCAGGCTCAGATGCTGGAAAAATATATTGTTAAAATCTCTTGTTAAATAATACATTTCAGTCATTTTTTGTGTTTAGACAATGCCATTTTTTTCACTCTCGGGGGCGTGTGAAGTAAAATCATAAATATAGGATTTTAATGAGACACTTATTCAGTGATTATGTTCAACATACTTTTGAATTTCGTTAAAATTCCTTTGGGTTCATAAATTTGCAATGCGAAGTAGGAAACTGTAAAGGCACACTTGTGTAAAAAATATATATTTACTGATTAATTCATTAGCTTAATCGTGTATTTGTTGAGTGAGTGTATGAGAGACTGGTGTAACCCTTTTGCTGACATCCTCGATTTTCACATCATCTACATAGACTCGAATTGGCATCACCATATCTTTACGCATACCCGAATTTAACCTAGTTCGAACAATACATTTTATTCCCTCTAAATATACTGACACGAACACCTTGCAATTCTACTTGAAATGTATAATTTTATTTTATAAACGAGTAACGCGGAAGTAAACGACTGAATGAGAGGGTTAATTCGTTTTTCGGTGGGCGGTGCTTTTAATTCCCCCTTTGCTCGTGGGTCAAGCTTCAAATCGCAGTTAAGTGGCTGGATTAATAGCTATTTAATATCGAACGCAAACGAATAGGGCGCTCCCGAACGCGTCTAGTGCGACCATGTTATTGATATTCCAAGTGGTAACCACTTAACTTCCCCCCGCCTCTGTGGCGTTTGGATTATCGATTGATGCCCGATTATGGCCCTTGTGAAAAACGAGGTTTAAAATCTCCTTTTTGAGGCCGTCGTATTCAAATGAGTCCCCCGATCGAAGGGAATAACGGCCCCTGCATATTTAATTGCGAGCGTTTGATTGGATTTGGAGCAGGCCGTCGTCGGTGCCCTGTTTACTGCCGTGATTCCGTGCATTATGTCTGAGGCAATCAATTGTTTGTCATTCGCTTCGTCTGCTGAATTCCATGTAGTAATTCCATATTGATTGTTAAGCAGCGGAGAGTCCGTTTGCGAATTAGCTATTTTGTAGCGTCGGAAAGGGGGCATGCGCGCGGGACGTAGGGCGGCTGCGCGAGCCGGGGCGCCGCCGCCACTCACTCCGCATCTTGGCGGATGGACGGACGGCACTCCGCTGCTGCTGTACGCCCCGGTGCACCATCCCCATCCGTGCGCGCGTGAACCGGACCTGGCAGCCCCGTGGAAGGACGACGAGAAGACGGAGCCCTGGCTGCTGTACTGTGCGCGCCATACACTCGTTGCGCCGCCGCCGGTGGGGGGAGCTCCATGCTGATCGAACCGTACGCGACGGCCGTCCGACCGCACCCGCAGCTGGTGTCCGGCGCCCTGTGTCCGGATCCGGCGACCGTCTCGTCCACCGACGCCCTGACTCTGTTCACGCCGTGGGCGCCCTCGTCGCTGGTCGGCGGCGCGACCGCGGCGGCGGCCGGTAACCCGTACGCGGCCGCCGTGCCCGCCGTGGTGCCCCAGCAACAGCAACAGACGGCGGTGTTCCGCCACACGGCCACGCCGATCCACTCTCTGAGGACCGCGGCGCTTCTGCAGCAGCAGCTGCTCATGAAGATGGATTTGACCTCACAGACACCCATTGTAAGTACCCTTCTTTTACCCCCGCACAATCGATACCCATCCTGGAAGTCCCGTTGTCTTCACCTGTCTTCCATAGACATCGACCAGGAATTGCTCTGGAGTCGGTCGAAGTCCCGTTTGTGGATGTGGAGGACTGTTACCAAACATGGAGAGTACGACTACCAAAATATCGATCCGAAAACAATTAGGAGTGGAAATCTTTGGATGGGACCCTCCTGGTAGGGCTCCTGTAGGGAAACGATGGGTCACAAG
This sequence comes from Meta bourneti, assembly GCA_933210815.1. NCBI lineage: Eukaryota > Metazoa > Arthropoda > Arachnida > Araneae > Tetragnathidae > Meta > Meta bourneti. Next base: position 95,801,259 of record OW119926.1, read on the forward strand.
ATGAAATATAAAAAGTTTATAAATTTGCAAATAAAACAATTAGCCTTTTAAATCTAATTGTGCTCGAAATTAATATCGAACAGTGACACCATTCCTTGGATGAGATCCTTACTGGAATTTAGTTGGAGTGACCAAGTACTGGATGTGTTGGTGGTATAAGTTATTCTCTATCGAGCCGAAAATATCGACCCGAAAGTACTTGAGCTTGTAGAACCTTTAAGGTAGACCCCTATTGTTGATATAGTGAGGGACTGGACGGATAACGGTTGATTCAAAGCATCGTTTCTAACGATTGTGGACCAAATTGCTGTTAATTAAAATCTCCTTTATTTGTTCTGAAGTTCAGCCTCAAACTTTGTACCACAGATGTGTCACAGCAAGAAAGCATTCTCGTGATAACTGCCTTAACTTTACTTGTGGGCTCTAAGCGCCTTTCAGTTTTCTTTTTTTCCAGTGGATTTCAAGGGGCTTTATTGCGCAATATCGTTTGTCCAAGGATAGTACCGTCCTGGAGAGAATGTAGTTCTGTCTATCACTACCGTTAGTTTTGTAGTTTAATATATTATTTATGAATCGTTCCATTTAAGTTAGAAAAATGACAACCTTAAAACGACCTGAAGAATACATTAGCGATAGTTTTGTTGCTCCAGAGTGACATTAATTCAACTGCCAACCTTTAGCGTACTCTGGTTCGTGCTTGTGAAACATGTTTGGACAAAATCACAGAAAGTCAACCTTTACATGTACATGTATTTTTGAAATCGTGCCAGACCTTCAATACTGGTGTGAATGTTTTTTTATCGTGTTTACCTTACATCTTTTCAGTCATTTAACAGAAGGCAATTTATGCAACCATCCCGTATCCAGATTGTGCAGTTAAAATTAAGCCCAATTGTGGATTGGAAATGATTTTCTGAATTCGATTTTCTTTTAAAGTACTCTGCTTCTAGAATTTTTTGTGGTTTATCATTTAAATATTTTGTTTAGAGCTCGCGACCCACACCCCACAGATTTACTCAATGGGTTATTGCTGTAACATTTGACAGATGTATATGTTCTTGAATCATATTTTATATGCTGCTTCTGTTTATAAAATTTATTTAAAAAATTGGGAATTTGTCGATACTTGCGATTCTGGTCACTCAGATCGTGAACAGGGTTCGAAATTAGCGGTCGTTTGTCGTATTTTGCATCTAAATTTCGTTTTTGAGTCCAGTCGTCATTTTTAACGCCTTTCTGGATTTTTTCGCTTATTTGACGCAAATTTCGACGGATCAACCAATTTTACAAACTTCTATTTAGATTTCATACCTTGACTAGTTTCAATTTGAAATTATATATCAGTCTTGATTTTGTCTTATGTCCGGCACAGCTTGGCCAAGTGTAGCCCTCGTTTGTCATAAAACCCGATTAACCAACCGATCAACAGTTTCTTCCTTTTAATGATCTCTACTCTTTGAAATTTGCTCCTATTTGAAAGCAATGTCCAGGTTTTAGTTATTATACACTGCTAAACACATTCACAACAAAAAATAAATTTGTAACTGCATCCCTGAACATTTTGGCAACCAAGGAAAATGTTTCCGTTTCCATTTACTTCTGCTTCTAACTGATTGGAGAAAGAATTAACACAAGTCAAGGAAAAGGTAATTGTAATATCTGATGCATTTCCGCTTCCACTTGCCTTATCGGAAGCTACTTGCAACATTCTACTGCATTGCAGAATGTATTACGATTACGAGTTTCCTGACACCCTCTGCCCCTTTGTGGAGGATATATTCCGTCTAGCTGCCTCTACCTCTGTGGTCGATGCATTATATATTGCAATTCATTGATTCGGAGCCCCCGAAGAAATACATTTCCCCACCCAGTCATCAGAGCGGGAGACATTGCCGTTGATGTGATTGCGACATGATCGATGAGTAACCTTTTGTTCCCGTTGCTCCTCCGCATCTTTTTTTACCGGGCATCGATCACCCCCAGTTTTCCTAAGAGCAAGAGCTGAGTATAATGTTTGTGGGAAGTTGGTCGGTTTCAAGAAGGCAAACGGCTCCGCTCATCCATTACAATTTGGACGTTTTTGGTCGATCAAATATCTGGCGGGCGTTTGATTTCTTTTGCGTTCAATATGTGGATGTCCCAGGGTTCGAAATTAGCAGTCTTTAGTCGTGTTTTGCGCCAAAACGTTTGTTTTGACGGCCGTTTTTGGGTTTAATCGATATTTTTGACGCCTAACTTTTCTGAATTTTTGCTTGTTCGGCACAAATTCCGACCGATCAACCGTTATTAGTTGGTTAACTGTCTAATTTATCATTTGCTTTTACATACCTGTCAATGTGCACAGTTTGAGTGGTACGGAAGATAATCTGGGCTGATTTGTTAAGGTTTACGGCGATTGTACTATTTTTGGTGAAATCTAAAATTGTAGATGTTGTTTCCAAGAGATCCAATGCGTTTTAAGAGATTTCATCTGCAACGTTTTTTTTTAGTTACGGGAAAACTAATACATATTAGAAAACGTCTAATCTATGGTAAATAAATTTTCCACTGTCGAACTTTGTTTTACCCATATCTGTTGAGAATTGCGAGCAGATACCAAGCAGGTTGCACTTTTTTAAATAGAAGTCGCCAAATGTTCAAGGAAACAGAAGGTCGCTGAAATTAGTGTCACAAGAAAATAGTTAATATTCCGTTTCATTCCTCTAAAATTTGGCTGAAAAACATCACTATTGAAAATAGCTAATTTAACCTTTATAAACATGTAGAATGTAGTGAAAATGCAGAATGTTAGATATACGTATCTATTGGGGTGCTTTGAAATGTATATTATATATTTCACTGGTCTGCATGTTCTGCTGAGCCCATAAAAATTGTAAGATTTTCTTAATTGATTTGGGCAGATATGCTTTGATTTATTTCTCTTAGGGTTTGCTTTTAGCTTTCCAATTTTACGAATGAATTAAAATTCAGTAAATACAGAAGCGAAATGTTTTGTAGTTGCCTCATTTATAACTCATTAACACGTTTATTTTTTAAATAGCTTCCTGTTGAATACTTATATTTTCTCGCCATGTGTGGCGCTCTTGTGACATTTTACGCCGATTTTAACGCTGTATAATTAAAGTTAAATTTCAGAGTGAAAATAATTTAGTTGTGATCAGTCTTATTCTATAGTAATCGCTCTCTTGTCCTCTGATGAATATTAGCTTTGCCAATTATGATCCCTGCGCCTTAAAACCCAAAGCCAATCAACCAACCGATGAATTTTAAGTTTTCAAACATCAGTAAATTTCAGCCTGTTTCTTTAGAATTGGTCATTCGTGTTTGTAGCAGTTACCTAAACTGAATATGGCGCAGCTTGTCCGTTTTTGGACCTTGCGTCCCAAAACTCAAGCCGACCAACCTAAACTGAATTAGGAAAAAGAATTGAGTCTCGAGTGTGGACGAGGAAGAATTTCTCTTCAAAAATATCCAACCGCATTGAGTGCTTAAAAGTTTGAACAATTGATTTTATTTTTAGCTTGTAGTTTTTCATACTTTTAAATAACAGAAATGAGTAATTTAATGTTAGCTTTTTACCCTCGACCTTAGATATATCGCCCCCTGAATTGTTTGTTCAGTAATCTTGAAATTCTTAAGTTATTTCCCGTACCTTAGCACAACTTAATTTCAGACCGACTCGAAAGTGAATATCTCAGCAGCAATGACGGAGATTGGGTAGATGGTCGGGCGGTGTTTCAGTGATCAGACATGGATTTAAAATAAATCCGTTTTTCAAACACACGATAGAAGTAGGCTACTTATGTGATCAGCTTTTCCCACGCTGCGAGTCTTGTATTAGCCGCAAAGTTGAATGTAGTTTGTTACCTTTAGTTAAATAATCGTTTCTACGGAGATGTGGGACTTTCCACGAACGGAAATCCGATTTTCGCTTCATATCAACCTTTCTTTTACGTTTTATATTCTATACTTGCGTGAAATTTGGTTAAGATTTTAAAGACCATTTTTGTTACTATATATATATATTCAGATTATAGGACGAGGTGCATTTAATGAAAGGTGATCAGATCGTGTCGTTTTTAATTTTCGTGTTGCATTTCTCTTATTTTTTCGTACTATCGCATGTGCTTAAATTTTTGTAACCATTAAAAGATAAAGTGACATCAAGAGTTATATATTCTCAAACGTGCATCAAAAATGTCCTGTTCCCATGTTTGCCAACTGGTAGAATAATAATATTTTTTGTTCATGCATTCAGAATCACCCTGATATGTGATCACATTTCCTTGTGAATGGAGTCCATTTGATTTCCCCTTCGATGCTAGTTTTTCAGTTACGACCCTACAGGCTATCGTTGGTTGTATGGTATCCATTCTATCTGGTGGAAATGTTTTATCTAGAATTTACTTCGTCCATTAACCAAGCATTTTATTTTTATCAACTGCAATTTCTAATCTATTTTAAGATTTCTAACCACTCTTTGTGTTGAAAACATTAAATTCCTTATTACGTTTTTCAACTTTTGGAATGTTTCAATTTAGTCATTTTCAGGGTGTCTGTATACATAATATTTAGATTACTGCTTATTATTACTCGACTGGTTTTTTACTGTTTTTATATTCAATTTTGCGTTTGGTGCAGCTTGTCCGTTAGCGGACCTTGCGCCATTAAACCGAAAACAACCCAAGCATTTTTTCAACTTAAAATGAATGAAACTAGCAGAGATCCGCGCATAGCATCTGCCCTAAGGTTTCTCCGTTTAGCAGAGCATTTCATGAATTTTTTTACCCGTGTTAATTGTTATTTTCATTGAGGTACGTGGCATAAAGTACACACCTGTTATGTTACCACGATTACCTTAGGAATGTCCATTAAAATTGCATCCATTTACTTCAAAGGCGATTCGATTAGGTGTGTCCCCTGTGTTAACAGTCTGCGAGTTATAAGCGGTGCTGGTTCGATTTCTTCTTGGGTGTATTTCTCTCAGTAAAACTTTCCTTGTGTGTGTCCATTATTTGACAGTCTGTCTTGTTTATGGCGCAGCTTGAACAAATATGGTTCTTGAGCCATAAAACCCAACCAAAGGTGATTGGGTGTTTTTTGACGTTTAAGACTATTTTCGCGTTCTCACATTTTCTTTTCTGCACTGATTTCGATCTTCAAGATTTTTCATTGCCTTTTTTCCATCAGACAATTGAAGAATACCATTTGAACGGCTAGCTTTTCCGTGCAGTTCTATATTAGACAGTTCCATTGCCCAAACCAAGTGGTCAAATCGTTAAACTAATCCCCCTTAGCGGTTGATTACCCGTTTGTACCGGATACCAGTATACCCATTTGTGCCATCGCCAATTTACAAATAAGGTCAATTTCTGTGTTACGTTAGTGAAATGTGTAGATATTTCCCAGGTCTCTTAAATTGGTAATGCTTTTCTTGATAGCAAAATTATTTCGGCTAAGACTAATAATTTATTACCATCGTTGAAGTTTGGATATGATGACCACGGATATGAAGCTGTGTGTAGAAAAATTAAAGCTTCTTGGTAATACAGCCGTTCCCATTTTAACGATCCCTTTTGAACGACAATCCCATTCAAGCGCCCTTCCTTCTGTAGAAAAGCATCCAAGTAATTCAGTTTCTCCCTTCTCGGTCGCAATCTTGTTACTGAATGAATAGTCTGCCTGAATTCAAAGGAATCTCAATCTGGATTTTTTTCCTACTGATTCTCGTTTTAGAGTTGAAAAGATACTTCTTTACCCTTCCGTGTAAGTGCACGGGAACTCGTGCTGTTTGTCGAGACATCGTGTAATCTCGATTCAGCGAAACTTCTCAATTTCCTCGTTCCCCTTAAATTTTTTTTACTTCCAGGAACGTGCTCCATTTACGAGTTACTGGTTCGGAAATATGAAATACATACAGTGTAGGTGCAACACAAGGAATAAGAGTGAAAGTTTCAAACGTGATCATTTTCTGCGAATGGAACTTGTACTACAGCATTTCCTCGTTATATCGCGCTGCGATACATCGTGCATTCCTGTTATATCACTTTTTCCCTTGTCCCTTTTGAATTTTGTTTTGACAACAGAGATTGGTTGTTTTCGGGTTTTATGGCGCAAGTCGAACGGCAGAGGATTTAGAATTCAATAGCCATTCGTTCTAAGTAGTTATCTTAAGGGCATCTTTTGGCCGCTGTTGTGATTTCTTTATGGACGAACAATTCAATCAACTAATTCCAAACTTTGTACGTCTATTTATTATAAATTCTGGTATTGACAACAATTTTTTAAAAATAATTTTCGGGAAGAATCACGCTTGCTAACCCTCGATAATGACACGGCGCGAAGTTCTGTGGTTGCTGGCTGACTAGATTTCTAATTCCCAAGTGATCTCAAACAATAAAAAAACGACCTTTTACCTCATACACATGTAGCTAACATTTGATGAACCAAAAAAAATATTTGAGGAAATGATGATTTGGTCAAATCCATAATAATCGATCAATCAAAAAATGGACGCTACTTTTTGCTATAAAAATATAAAACCTAACATTCTTTTCTGGTTCATTAAACGATAAAAGAATGTTTCCTCTCGACAAGCTGTAAAAATTTCAAGTCGATCAATCCTATAGTTTTATAGATATGCCAACCACTTCACAAAAAAGCTTTTCTTAGAAAAACGCGTTAAAAGCTTCAGTACAGTTAACGGAAGCGTATTCAGTACTTGTCTTTTTTTGCTAATCTGCTATATCAGTGCCATAGTGATTATATTTCGATCGCCATCTTCTGATGACAAATCTTTGTTCATCGGCTTTACAGAAATAACATCTTTATGACGTGGCGCATGGCGCACGCTCCAAATTCTACATCTGCTCGCGTCTGTTAATAGCTAATAACTGGACTAATTTTCCGAACTTCGACGTAAAATTTTGCACGCATGCTCTTAAGAACCTAAAAATAAAACCAAATAAAAAAATACAAAATCGATTTGTTTTTGACGAAAATAGAATCCCCCTCCCCTTAATCGAATTTTTAAAAGCTTGATCTTGCTTCCTAAGCGTAGATGAGAAGGAATTTCTCTTTCCAAAAATACTCTTCTCTACCTATTAAAATATTCCACTCTAAATTAAAGTTTTACCATCTATTTTGTGTTCAACTTGTGTTTCACATTATTTTTAGTAAAAGTGTAGTGATGTATAATTTGTGTCCACAAGCAAGTTTTTCTTTATCCTCGGTACGTTGCATTTTACCCTTGTATTCCAGTAAGCGCGATATATCGAGAAGTTACTGTATAAATAAGAATGACTAAGTGAAACATTTCCCCTATAAAAATTGGAGATCTTGTTTCATTAAAGGATATGCCCCATGCAATTTGGTTAGTTTAATCCAAATAAGTATGATATTAAAAAGGTTTCTTTGCGCGCTTTATTGGACTGTTTACATACTATTATGGAGTTTTACGCATCTTGTTTCAATCGTCATCTATCTTTGCTCTTCAAAAGATGGATCTGTGGAACGCGTTTACCATTTGTCTCCCGATTATCTACGAACAGTTAACTCTCAACTTTTTAGTAATAAAAACTCGGGTCATGAAATGCTTTCGCTAGACTAATGCCTATACTTTAATAACGATTTGAAGACACGTTAATTCTCGAAACTGGTGGAAGTGCTACAGAATCGGTTAGGAATCCGTTATCAAATGGTAGTTGGGAGAAAATTGTAGAACCTATTAATCAGTGATACTACAGACTGAATTAACCACATTAATTAAATCGGTCCGTGAATATGTTGAACGAGATTTGAGTGTTTACTTTCCGAACAGATAAATCGTTTTGTCGTTCTGAAACAAGCAAGGGATTCATTGTTTTACGATTGAAAAAAAAATAAAACAAGTAACTATACCTGAATGCAACTTAACGCTATGTCACACGCTTCTTCAACAATCGCGCTTGGGGACAAGAAAAAGCGTTACATATCAGTGGGCGATATAACAGTACCGAGGAAAACTTGTTTATTAAAAATGAAAGAAAGCACCAATTATATTCGTTAAATTAAGTGCTTCTATTGAAAATTATGAAAACTTACCAATTTAACTTACAAATCTGGGATAAAACCTTTTGAAATACTAAATACCGGTGGAATATTTTTGAAAACGTTCCTTCTCATCCATGCTTTCGATTTTAACCGACCCAGTTTTGATTTTTCGTGAGGGCTGCTCTCTGACCCGTAGCTCTAGTGTTCTCACTGGAGAAGCCATCTATGTATTTGGGGTAAATTATTCACTCTAGAATATGTCTGTCCCTCTCCTTGGACTTACCATTTAACCCAAAGATTTAACTTGTAATTTATACAAACAGCTATATTTGAAGCAAGTTACTTTGAGCTCCAAATTCTAAAGAAAGATCTGAGACTTCCTCTGTTTGGAAAATTTATCAGGTTTTATGTAAAAGTAGCCGAATGATAGCGAAATGTCGAGATGTTACTATTTAACATTTGGGTTAATCGTGATACTTCTGCCAGCCACTACCGCATCTAATCGAAAGTTGACTGCTGGAGAGTATCGAATTCCTTTTAAAATGTAACTCGACTTTCGCGATATCAGGACGAAAAAAGAACTTAGACTCCAGCTTGGTAACTTAACTAAACCATCTTAAAGTTGTTCCAAGGAGTGGCGCTTTATAATTGGGCTTTCTTCCAATACCTTTTTTCGTGTCGTTGGAACATGAAAAACCTTGATGTAGTTAACGTGAAGAGCTAAGGTTTATTACGTTAAATACATTTTATGGTGGTGTGGGCGTTCGCTACTTGATTGCCCTTGCAGTTAGTTGCAAGGGCTGCTTAAAATCGAACCAGTTTCCTTGATGACGGAGATATATCTTTTTCGTTTTTTTTATAATGCTCCCCTTATCTTAAACGCTTTTAGTGGTCAATTGATGGTCAATAAACTTCATCCTTATGCGGGAGTTGAAAGATAATGTCTTGGTGGGGAGGTTTTTATTGCTTTGAATAGGGTTCCTTTGTAGCTTTTAAACGTCCCGATTCAGAACGATAATGATAAGTTATTGCGTTCGACCGTTTTGAAGAGGCAAACTAATCTACATCTTATATAAAGGCCTACTAAAGTCGATACCGATCACTTCCATGTGTTGATTTTTATGGCGATGTAGCTTTCCCTTGAGCTGACTTGTCGCGTTTGTTGATAAGTTTACGGTTTCACATTTTTATCGATGCAGATTCTGATTAAAACAAGATCGAAAAAATGGGTTTTTTTTTGTGGATTTAATGTTTGTCGAAACTGTCGAAGTCATATTTGCTGTATCAAATTTAACGTTTTCCATAAAAATGTGAAGTATTTGTTTAAATAATAGAGCACTACTGGTTGTTGCATCTGATCATCACTATGTAGGGTCTTGAACGACATGTGTCTTCGTATGTTTTAGTCCACAATTATGATGGTGTTCACATTTGGGATATTATTTTTGGCTCTACGAATCCATCGCTAAACGTGTATTTATTTTTGCTTGACACTGGATTTATTTCATCACTAACTCTGAAACATAAGCATGGGAGCTAAAGTTCTGGAATTTTTTCTCTGTTCACAAACTTCAAATTCGTTGGGGACAAGTTAAAAACTAGCGATTTTGCCGAATCCACGACATGTCGTGTTTCCTAATCCGACTCTTGACTATAAAATGAATTTAAAATTTCATTGTATGGGAACCGTCGTTCACAAGCGAACTGCGTAAGGTGGGGTGAGAAAGGGTGTGTTAAAGCATGCCTTGTAATTTTATGTTTATGAAAGAACCAAGGACTAGCTTCTGCACTTTTTCTGTTTACCAGCCTATATTTTCTGGTTTCAGTTTCTACAGGGTGGGCCACGATAAAGCAACCCGTCGCGGTCTCGTTACTGTATGTGGAGTATCACACGAAATATGGTTTTAAAGACGTGCGGTATATCCCCATCTTTGAAAATGATCTCTGGACATCAGTGCACCTGTTTGTCGCAGCATATTTTGACACTCATTGCAACTCACTGATATCAATGTTGCAAAAAAACCTGAATGTTTTTTCTTCAGTTCTCTTGTCTTGTGATTTTTGGCATAAACTTTTCCAGATTTTCCCACAGGTAAAAATCACGTCGACAGGTTTTGTAAGGAGGCCACAACCCTTTGCCCACAATCCGTTCTTCAGTGAAGGCCTCATGGATTCTTCGTGGTAGGGATTCGCCAAATGTCTGGCAGGTCGCTCCGTCCTGCTGGAAGAAGCAAGTATACTAGTTCCTCAGTTGCAAATACGCGCGCGTCTGGCTGCTTTTTCGTGATCAATCCTGTATAATGGGCCTTTTTTGGAATGGTCAAAGAATCAAATTTGACTGAAGCATTCCCTTCGTATCGCATCTTGCGTTTGCAATTTATCGACATTCTCATTGGTGAATTGCCAATGGAAATTCTCAATACTGGTTTTAAGTTCTAATAGCTTCGCGTGCTCATTTTCGAAATTATAGCAATTGCCATTGGGGTGAAGTCAACAAGATAGAATTTTTTCTCCACGTGTAAATATTTACAAAAATGTACTGCACAGTTTATTTCCTTCCAAAAATTCGTTTGAAATAGGGAAGCAATCAGTTTTTACTTCAAAAAGGAGATACCTAAATGATGAATTTAAACCAAGTGTCCCTAAAGCCGTGGGCCGCATGGATATTGAAAATCATACCACTGCTGGTATACGACTACGTTTTCAACTACTGCCGTCGTACAATTTGATTCCTGAAGTATGATCTTTAAGGGGGCACAGTACCTTGAAAGGTATTCAAACCAGGAGGAAAAGCAACCTTATTTCGATAAATTGTCTCCTAAAGTTTGCTGTGTATCAAAATAAAACTTGAAACAGTGTTTATATACAGCCTACACGACACAAGACAGAAAAATTAGGTTAATAATTTTAAAATTGAGTAATTTTTATTCGAATGTACTTTAACTCAAACTACAAGGCAAATATCTAGGGGGAGGGGGAGGGAGGTTTGTACACTAATATGTATATGTTGCTAGTGGGTGATCATATTAGCCACTTATTAACAATTTTGCATTTCAACCAGTTATAATTAAAAAGAAAGCCTGATTACGTTGAATTCTTTTTTATTTTGTTTGACATACTTATGCTAACAAGTTTTATATAAATAGTTCGCAACACTGTTGGTTTCACATGTCATAACAGCCATCCAGTTTACCCAAACTCAGAAAAAACTTTTTTTGCTCGTGGCTGTAATAATTCGATCACCCACTCTATCTCTGAGCTCGTATGAGAAACGTAAATGAAAAATAAGAATCGATAATACAATTTGGATTTACGAGGAAAAGCGCTAAGTCGAAAATGATTTTAAAAGTTAGCATTTTGTGTTTCGGTAAGGCAACATTCAGTAATCTGAATACTTCCTCCACTATAAAGCTTCTGGTGCAGCTTGCCCTGTTTAAAACCTAGCGCCATAAAATCCAATTCAATAAAACTTACAAAATATGCGACATTTGAGTAAATATGAACTAATGGCAACTTGATGTATAAATATATTGGACGACAATTGAAACTACGTAGAAGCAGAACATTTTGGCAGCCGAGGAAAATGTTTACTTGACCATTGACGGCTTTCTGCTGTTAGTTTAATATAGGGTAGCCTTGTTTCAGTGGGTTTGCCCACTGCACTAGCAATCTACGAGTTGTAGGCCGCGCAAGTGATTCCTCCCTCGGTATATTTCCCTCCTTTGTATCAGTAAAACTTTTCTTGTAGTATTTATTTGACGTTGTTTTGGACAGCTTGGCCAAATATGGTCTTAGCGCCATAAAAACGCAACCAACCTAATTTAACGTTTATTCGTGATCATTGGATCATGCTTTTTTTAATAATGTAGTTTTTCTCTGTTTAATGGTTAATTATTATTTTGTTTTATGTTTGGCGCAGTTTTTGGATCTTGCGCCATAAGACCCAAATTCTAATCGGAACTTTTGTGGCTTCATCGGTACTTTACTGCATGGGCCCTTCCTGAGACTTGGCGATTCGATTTTTGACCGGCGGAAAAAGTCCCTCCCCTCTATACTGCAGTTGAAGAATTTTTGTGTAGTCCTATCGATCTCTGGTGGAGGAGGCAGAAAAAAGTGTCAGTAGGGGGTGGCAGATGAGTGCGCCGGCGCAAGGCAGGAAAACGCACGCAGGTTTGTCAGTCGGACAGACGGTCCTGACGTGGGAATTTGTTTCGCTATGACAATAGGCCCCCTCCCATGCGATGTTCTCTTCGTTCCCCTGTCCCTGTCAAGACGTCGCTTTGTTTGGTTCATTGTTTGTCCGCATCCCGTCCAATTGGGGGATGCGGCTGGGTCTTGTTTTGTCGTCGGCTTTTTCTTGTGTCCGGAAATAGACGTGAATTTTTATTGCTTGGAAGATGTGTAGGAGGATGTTGTGATATTAATTTTGTTTTTGAGTCATTTGAATGGTTTTCCGATTAATAAAAAAACTAAACCGAAGAGCACGAGTGAATTGGTTCTGCGTCAAGCAGGGTTTTCCGGGCTGTTCTGCAAAATGGCTGTTCTTTGACTAAAGAATAAGCAACAAATGAAATAGCTTGAGATAAAAGTTCACATTTAGAGTATCATTTTGAAGGTACCGTTTATATTTTATCTACAGATAAAACAGTGCTAATGCTCTTCTAGTCGGTAAGAATTAAACTTAACATAGGAAGGAGTTTACTTACGTGGAAAAAATAGTAGTATCAGAAGGTTTTAACATTTCCTCCTATTTCTTTTGCTAAATCCGTATGCCTGTTAAGTCCTTCGGAGTATCCTTAGCCCTCGTAGCAAAAAAATAACCAAAAAGCGAACTTTAACTACGGATTCCAATATTTGTCCACGAAAGAGCACCATGAAAACTACAGATTATGCATTTTATGTTTGGGGCGTATCAAAAACTGCTTTTTGTCCGAAAAATACCATTTTTCATGGACAATCTTGATGTTCTAGCTTCGGCTTACAAGTTGAACACTAAGTCAATAGTCAAGCTGGCCACATTCTCCGGCGAGGAGCTGAATGTTCCTGCCCCGCTTTCGTTTGTTAATAGAACCATCAAAAATTTTATACTTACCAGGTGGCAGGAACATCATAATAACTCAGCAAAGGGCCTCCGGCTGAAGGAGTTTATGCCGGAGGTTAATCCTCGAATCCTTGTCGTAGACAGGTACCTTACTTGGTTTCTGACAGGCCATGGCCCTTTTATGGCTTACCTACACAGATTTCATATCAAACCGACAGATTCGTGTACATGCGGGGAGGTAGGGGACGCGGACCACTATCTCTTCGACTGTCAGTACACTAAGGCGCACCACATAACAAGACCAACTTCCGAAAATAAACAAAAGTGGTGTGCCAACATCCTGAACGATAAGATCTCAAAATATAAAATCAGGATGTGTGTGCTGGCGGCCGGAGGGGTGGCCGCGGACGCCCTCCCCTAAGTTTAAAAATCCCAAAATCTTGAATTGCATATGGTTCTTCCCCCTGACACTCTGCCCTGTTTCCCTCGGTAATTAGTGAGTCAAGGACTAGGTCCGGCTCAATTTTAAACTTCATTGTTTTAGATCCTGTGGTTTTACTTTTCTTAAAAATTTTAGAAATTTGGGGTTTTGAGAATATAGTAATTTTAAATATCATCATAATTGTGTGTAAATCTCATTGTAAAATATCATATCATAAATCTCTTTTTGTTCTTATATTGGCGCCTCATATGAGCCATCCTCTTATATACTACTATTTACCACCTATTTGTAGCGCCTACTTTAAACTGCCCACTGGCAGTAATGTGGGCTGCAGTTAATGAATTAAAAAAAAATTAAAAGTTATAAATCTGTGGTTAAGTTTCAGGTGCTACAGGATGGCCTATGTGGCGCCGATATCGTCCTTGTAAACCGGCAGTGTGCCGGTCGTCGATATTTTGTTGTTGTTTTTGGACCCTGTTGGTCCTTTTTTTTGTGTGTATTTTTAAAGAAAAAATAAATGGTGGTGCCCTGGACTTCGGTGCGGACGCGCCGGAGTCTGGGTGTACCCTCTCTGTGTGTGTGTGTGTGGGGGGGGCTGGTTTTCCCGGCGTGCCCCTTTTGTGCCCATGATTAAAGTCCTCCCCCTCCTCCCATATAAAAACTCAAAACTTATCGGTGAGTTGGGAGGAGGAGGGTCTAGAAGAAGTCAATAGTCAAGTTGTAAGAAAACGAAGGCGAAAAAATTCTGTTTCTCAAGGGAAAAATCCAAGATTCATGCAAATAATAATGAAATGACAGCGGACTTCACCAGTGTAAAAATCACCATTTATTCCTAGTTAAAAAACTCATATCTTGAAAACTGACTTAGTGCGTTTTACTTGTAAACCGGCGATTTATTGGTATTAAATAGTTCTTTCCAGTTACGGCTCTAGATGCTAGAATTCCTGTTATAGTTTAGACATTTGTCGCCTTTCGCGGAATCTGTTTCGAGCTGTTGGTCCAGTTTAATTAGTATTCGTTTTACAAAAACTCAATTGTGTGGCTTCATGGATTGATTTGGTCATAAATGATCTCGCCCTTTTCTGACCTAATAAACTAACTTTACTCTCCTGCCATTTCAACCGGACCGCAATGTAATCATTAAGTGCGTTCCACATGTATTAGAGCCAAATCTTATTCCCTTAGTTTGTGTAAATCTAATTCGGCGAAATGGTATTCCCGTTAAATTTGTGTTCTATTGAATTTGTGGAGAAATGGTTGGAGTTTTATATAAATTTATTATGGTTACTATAGATTTAAACGTGACTCGCGTGTTATTGTGATTGAAGGTGTATATTCTTCCATTCTCAATTTTTCTTCCGATTGTTTTTCAGAGGTAGTGGCGAAAGGAGATGTCGATTTTCACAATTAAAAATATTGTAGTTTTAATAGAGAAATATTTAGCTTAAGAGCAATTTTTTTCTTTATGAATAGTAGCATCAAATTTATTTTGAACTGTAGTGTACTACTTATGAAATTTAAAAGTTAGAAAAGGGTTTGTACACTTCTTGTAAGAGTATTTAGTAGTGCTTACTTTTAATTTTTCAGAAAGGCTCTGAAAAGTGCTTGTTTTTATGGGTGGGTGCTTCAAGGTTCTTAATTTTTCAAAATTCAGCTAAGACACATCACGCATCAGACACGCATTTTTCTTAGCACAGGCCCTCTCGGGGGCACATCTTTAGGTGTGTACAAGCTTCACGAACCCGAGTGAACTGCTCTTCTCCTATGGGACTTACTGTCTTTAGTAGACACGGGAATCGCACTCCCTGGATACCCAAGCGATCTTTTCTCTTTTTCTCCTACTGTTCTATCTCCCACTCCCTCTTGTTTTCCCCTTTCATGTGTCTTGTGAACAGTATTGAAATTACGAACAATTTTGCTTTGAAATCCATTATCATATATCATCAATCATATTCATCATATCAAGATTCTATTTTGAGTTTTCTAATTTGATTTGCTTTTTAAAAAAATTCCCCACTATGAGTTATGTTTAATTTTTACTTTATAAAATGTCGGTAATTTTTTTTGTCCTGCATGTTTGCCGTGTGCTGCGTCCCGTATCGCGGGAAAATGGAATCCTGAGGTACCTGATGCGTGCCCTTTGGCCCATGCTTCAACGTAGACGGGTGACCAGAGTGAGCCCGCTCTGGTCAATCGGCTCACTTGAGTTCTCTGGGTTTCACCACTTCAGAGTGCTTAGCCCCTCTGTCGTGCTGGACTTCACTGGTCTTAAGTATTTTGGATTAGTGTTGCAGCTAGGGATGCCCTGGGTGAACTGGCGGATCCACATCCCGATATTGTAGCACTATATCATGGTGGTATCTTGAAGTGTGTGCAGAGGCTGGAATGTTCCAGAGCCAGCAACCACTTCCCCTTGTTGGACTCCGTGATGGGTATGGGTTCACCATGAAGTTAAATATTTAATCTATGAATCCAAAAATTTCTTTGTGCCCTAGAGGAGGCCTAAATTCCTCTAACAATGTTAATTTCTCAGTACCTAAATTTTTAATAATCAATAAGTCTGAAGGGAAACTTTCAACCTTTTCACCATTTGCTGTACAAAAATATATTCAGTCTTGCTGGCGAACCAAAAGCACTAAAGAAATTGTGGTCTGGTGATTTCATAGAAACTATCTGCATATCAATCTGAGCAACTAATGAAATTAAACCAAATTGACGAACTAAAAGTTAATGTAGCTCCACACAGAATTCTAAATTCTAGTCTAATTCTAGTCTTTTTAATATATCTAATCTTTTTAATATATCTCAGCATGTTTGTTTAGCCAAACGCATCTGCATCAGACGAGATGATAAAAGTATTAACACAGAACATGTAATATTAACATTCCACACACCAGACATACCGACATCCATTAAAGCAGGATACTTAAATTGCAGCGTTAGACCTTTCATTCCAAACCCTCAAAGATGTCTTAAATGTCAGGTTTGGACTTTCCCAGGTTTCATGCCGATCATCTGCAATTTGTGCCAGATGCTCAAAACCAGAACATGGCGAAAACTGCACTGATGAACCTGTATGATTCAATATGCTTGAATTGTAATAGAAATTATCCTACTTACTCCAGGTCTTGTCCTCAATGGAAAAAAGAAAAGAAATCCAAAGCATAAAGATTAAACGAAAGATTTCATATCTCGAAGCAAAAATAAATAGTAGAAAGTCAGACACCAAGAGCAAATATTTCATACGCATCTAATTAAAACGATGAAATCCGTTGCTATCCAAACAGATACCATTCCCAATGATGAAATTGAAATACAATTGTGTAAAACAAAGAAACAATCGTCCAAGAAAAAGATGCAACCATTAAAAATTCAAAAAAAAAAAAAAAAAAAAAAAACATTCCCCAACCATCTGGTCCTAATCTTAAACACTTCTAAAACAAAATCACAAATGAAATTAGATGCTATAAAATCTAATAGAATCGATGAAAAATACTGGGAGACCTATTCTTCATCGGACTAATCTGGTGAGAAAATGGAAATGGACAAAAATAGAGTAGACACGCAAAAAATCTGAAAGAATATCATAATGGTTAAAATAATATTTTGGAATTGCCAAGGCTACCGTAACCATGTTGAGAACGTGGAGGCTTTGATTGTTGCCATCCTGTATGTCTTGGTGTGCAGGAAACTTTTTGACACCAGCAGTATGCACAAAAATTGGCAGGTATGATATCGCAAGAAGAGAATAAAAAACCAATCATGCTAGTGATGGTGTAGCGCTTCTGACTAGTCTGGATTGTCCATCTTCGGCTGTTTAAATTTCACTCTCAAAATTTGTATGCATTTTTTATTTTGTACATATGTAAATTAAATTCTTCAGTCCCATTAATAATGCCTCAGATGATCTTGTTTTTATTATCGACTGTTTAATTATTTTTATTATCTTCACATTTTACATGTTTTAAATCTTACTTTTATCTGTCTTGGACTTCATTTTAAATTTTTTACGCTTTTATTGGACTATATTCTGTCTTGTGTTTGGCGCAGTTTGTCCACTTTTGGACCTTGCGCCATAAAACCCCAACATCCAATCCAATCCTTAGCACTGGCATACTTGTCATTCAGATTTTCCATCTTGAAAAAAAAATCATCAATTTGGCGGTATTTCGCATAAAAAAAAATTGTCAAATCGGTTGTTTCGAATAAACTTAAGACTTAAAGATCATTTTGATGGGATGCATTGTAGAAAGGATTATACAAGGCGAAAGATTGTCAACATTAAATTAACTTCCCGCACATTCTTTCTACTTTTTTGAAGAATTTTATTGATGTTTGCTTTATTCAGTCTGCACTAACCCCTAAATATCGCGCTTCTAGGGATATATAGAGAAGTGATAGCGTGGGCCAAGAGAAATATCGTTATTAGAGGGTAAAAAAGTCATCCTATGCAGATTATAATTCTATGCCTCGATGTTTTGTTTAAAGTTATGTAAAACTGCAATACTATAGAATATTTGCACGCACGGTGTATCATTTACTATTTTTTTACCTTCCTTTCGGAGTCTGACCGATGAACCTCAATCGCCCTAACTTACTGATAACTGTAGATGCCCCTACGAAATATCACATTGTGGATGAAAGGCCCACGGAAAAAGGCTCGGTTTCAGATAACTGGTTGAAACACGCGATCTTGAAACTTCCAATTCTGAAGAAACATTGAGGTTCATGGATTTTTATTTTATATTAAATTTGGGGACTTGGAACTTGTAAAAATGAGTGATATAGCCAAATGATGCATCCACCCTAGGAATGAAGGAAACTTACACATTCCTACAACATAAACTGACTTGATTTTAATGGGAATTTTCTAATAGAACCTATTTCTGTTGCTTGAGCACTGAATAGTAGTCACTATTTCAGGTCTCCCCAACGACATTTCGACTTTTTTTAGCATCCGTTATATCGATAACAAAGTACCATATCGCAGTGAATTGCACAAGCCTCAATAGATCGTTAAATAGGGAGTTCAATGTAAGGCGATTACTGTGTAAATAGATGCGGTGTCGTAGTGTAATGAAACTACGGAATCTGCAAGCAAACAGGTGAATAAGATAACTGCGTAAAATCTGATTGTAAACTAGTGTTTGCGTTGAATATATGTAGTTAGTGTTGATGAACTGAACTTAATTGGGGTTTAGAAAGAGTCAAAATGGACTTTCACGGTGTCTATAATCCTAACGAATGACTGGATTAACTATTGGGTGAAAGCTATTAGTATTGGGGTGTTTGTATATGGAATACAATGTAAAGAAATATGGTTTATATCATTAGTGGGTATATCTGTTTAACTTAACACTTATATTAACTTACACAGTGTTGGAATTATTTGAAGGGTAGTCGCTTCTTGCATTTAATAGAAAGTAAATTCATTTTGTTGTAGACTACTCTGTTGTGCTTATCTGCGAGGATGAGTCGGTAATTATCCGCAATGTTGCTGTAAATTTAAAGAATAAAATAGACAGACCTACAATAACACCATTTTTTTAGCATAATCCCTTGCTGTTAAACGTATTCCAACAACCAAGCATTCTTTTAGAATCTTATTGCTCCCTTCCTTCCGAGGCCAGCATAAGCCTCCCCCAATATTCCTTCAGTGCCTTTGAGAAACAATGCTGTAAGTGGTCAACTTTTATTAGATTTGAACCCGACCTTTTCGCACACACAGCTGTCCCGAATTACGATTTCAAAACTTGCACCAACTATTCTCTTTCCATTTCCAAAATTCTTGCGAATCCGAGCCTGTCCAGAAATTCTTTCTCCGGTCGTTACGAACCGAAGTTGCGGTCGCTAACTCCTTTCCTAAATAATGCTAATTATTATGCAACCGCGGGAAGGAGGGACACGGCGAGATTGCGCGACGTTAAGTGTGTGCGTTGGGAAGATAGCGCGTGTCGTAATTTCCCAAAGGACTGACTCCTCAATGTTATCTTTCAGAAAACTCGCATTTTCTTTTCTTATCTGTCGTCGCTTCGGTATAGCTGGGTTTCCGGAACTCTGGTTCATCATAGGGGCCTGGTGCAGCTTTTGTTTGTTTAGCTGTGGCCTCGTCGGACGCTTGGAATCGACTTTGTGAAGGGTTGGGGGTCGATATTCCTGCACTTCAACTCTTGCTGAATGTCCGGATTGTAATGTGGACGGCGGAATTGTGAAAAACGGAACTGCTGCAGGATTCACAAATAGCGTATTTAGTACCTGCACCAAGTATATTTGAAAACAATATAAACACATAAAGTCAGACGTCGAAATGCACCTTAACAATTTCTCTAACTTGTCAAAGACTAGTACTTCTACTCGTTTGCATTTCAAAATTTACTTTGTTTTCGGGTGTGAACACAATGAAACACCCAAAGCATCTCTGGACTTTGATGTACCTACTTGAGTATAAAGTAGTTTGCGTTTCATGGCAGTTGAATGGACTTAAATGGCGCAAGTGTCGGACACGACCAAGCTGTTCCAAACACGACAAACAAACCTTTCCAAAAACTCGGTCGTCAAAACAAAATATATAGATGAAGGGTCATTGAAAACTACGACTGGTAATATCAATCGTAAACCTACGTCGCAGTACAAATACCTTTTGCTAAAAATTCTTTGTTTCATGAAAGCGCATTGTAGGTTTGAAATTGAGTTACATAGAAGAATATTGATGTGAGATGTATACAAAGAAAAAAAATCCTTCTAGAAATAAAAGAATATACAAATAACTCGCATTTGTAATTTGCTACAAATTTGTCGCCTATGACTTCAGAACACATTTTACTTTTTAATTTCGTATTTGATCTGAATTCTGAAAAGTTTGTATTTCAACCATTTTTCTTATGATTTTAGTGAAGAGTAGACATTTTAGGGAAAATATCTCATTTCGCTCTCTTCATAAAAACGTATTACCTTTGAATCCTTTCCATGCGCTTTTAATTTTGTTAAAGCAGTAAAACTCGATATTTGAATGTTATAGCCTGAATTTCGCCGTCACAATGGAATTCCATTGACTTTATGTTCCTCTATTAGAATATCAGAAGAAATTCATAGTTTTTACGTAGATTACGTTTTTAGTAGATTTACAAACCGATAATAAACGCCAGTAAATTCAGGTTTTGGATATTGAAAATTACCGGCCAAAGCAGATATGTTTGCTTCAGGATCAATTTGTAATACGTTAGTATCACCAAATACCGTTAGTCTGAGACATTGCCATCACAAATAAAATCTCAACGGCAACTTGAATTCCTATTTTCCCGTGACCTGTTTTGAATAAATGTACACAATTTGTAATTTTTTTAGGGGAGTTGCATTGGGAAAGAGAAACTTTTTTTACCAGCTCGCCTTGTGCATGTGAAAGTTGGAAAATCGTGTCAACCTGAGTATGATTATTATGTTGAATGTATTTTTCTTTATGGTAGTTCTATTTTTTAAAGTTAAATATCGATATTTTACGCTGTCTTAAGCAATTGAATTTTTCATTGAAGGTTAACCTGATTTTAATCCGATAATCACACTGCCATTGCCACCCCCACTAAGGAAAAAAGTAGAACTAAAACCGGAGTTCAGAATTTCTGTCGATAATTGACAATGTCGATTTTCAAAGCTGATGGTAACTCTATTACCAAGTTTATTAAGGTTTTCCCAACTCGCTATCGAGATTTTTCTCCCAAAGTTTCCAAAAAGGCACAGCCTAAATGGCATCGTACGAACTCGATATTTTTTGTGGCGCATATAAACTATTCCTCCCTGACGGTTAAGTCCTCTCATCGAATCTGTGTCCCAGATTGCTCCTAGTCCCATTTCCCGAACTCGCCGTAAATATCCGCCTTTCCCCTGGGGTTCTGGAGCACCGGTCACCGTCATTTCTCCGGGCCCCGGCCGTCATAAGATCGCCATTAAGTTTCGGTTGCGATGCGGTAGATAAAGTTTACCCTACTCCCCACGCTGCTGTAAATTTTTGATACGGTCAAGTACTTTCCTGGGGGACGGCGGGAACTTTCATCTCCTCCCCCACCCCCAGGGAATCGGAGCGCTGATAGAATTGCAAGTGAGGTCTTTCCTCACCTGGAATGACTCCGAAGGAGGAATTTTTCATTTTCCTCTTCCGATGCAGTCGTGTTCATCTTCATACATTTATGCGCACTCGTTTCTGTGGGTAATCACCTGTAAATGGATCCCGCAAGCAGTCTTCTTTCCTCCTGCTTGTCTCCCGGGAATTGCATTTGTCTGATGGCTGGGCAAGAAGGGCGATTCGCTGATGAATGGCGATAATTCCTTCCAGCTATTTCTTGTGCTTTTTGTGCCAGCCCGTTTTGTGTCGATTGAGAGAAGGTTGTAATCGACGCATTTGGTTTGGATGAGGTTTCTTTTCCTTGTTTTGTTTCGGTTTGTATACCTGTTGAAGAGGGAGCCTTTGTTTTTTGGCTGGCGGCTGATCTTGGTTAGTGGATTTGTTTTATTGGATCTCTGAAAGTAAAGTATTCATTCCTACCGGATTTGGGAAAACAATAGCTGGCTCTATATATACTTGAAGTCTGCTTGATAATACCTATTATGGTAGCTAATAAGAGAGAGAGAGAGAGAAGTACAAAATTAATATACAGTTAGTTTTTTGTATCGTTGAAATGTTCGAGATGTAAGACCTAGTTTTAAAAGTCACGTTCGGTGGTATTAAAAACGCTAATTACTCCAGGGACAGTATAGGATCATTTTACAACTGATACTTAACTCCTTTTGAGTATTTGAAACAGATCTACAAACGCATCTACGTATTTGAGAGGTTGTTTTTCAAGTACTGTATTTTCCGAGGTTTAAAACCTACGTATCCAATTCTATTAATTTTTCTGTTGAAAAAGTTTGAATTTGATAAGTATGCCGTGCTATTTTGCGCTGTCCGCAATCTTTAAGACATGGTCTTGCTCCATGCTTATCTTAAGTACTTAGGTAACGTTATCAGTTTGAAAGACGTAAAAAGCTTTTTCACGTTTTAGGAAACTGGTTTTATATCTTTAGTACACCGAAGTAACGATCGGTCTTTCATTCACTAAACTCACTCTTATATCACCTGTACTGTTCTATTAAAGCCCACGGGAAATTGCTTCAAACACACACAGATCAATAACTAAAATCCCTACGGAGCTGGACGCTGCGATGATTGATGAAGACAGTAAATCATTGGATGAAAAGCTGTTAAATACCTTTCAAACAAACAACTGTCCGATTCATTTAATGACATTGTCACTGCCGCTTTCGTCAGGGCCTTTGCCAAACGACCGGTAGATAGATTGGCTTGTTACGAAGAGGCATCAAGGGAGAAGAGATCGGAATGTTGATAGAAAGATGTATCGCAACTTCAACGACCCACATTCAGGAAGTGAACTTGTGTTACGACAACCGCAGTTGAAATGTAGAGCTAAATAGTAGGGAAAGTTCCGTGTTTTTGGTAGATCAAAGGGAGGATTTCAGGGTTGAATCTGACACCGCAGGCGAGCATGGGACATACATATCCTGTAGTGGACTAATATCAAAACTTATGTCCAAAATGGGTTTCCATCTCCGCCTTGTGGGCTATACCGTACACTCAATAGTGACTTATTATTTACATTTATAAGTAGTGTCCATATTGCAAGCGATCTTTTTAGGAAGATATTTAAATAAATGTGGAGATATAGATATTTAAAATTCAATGATACTTACTGTGGTGTGTAATTTTACCTAAGAGTTAAGAATGTCATGTAAAAATACTTGAGTCCATTATGAGGACGACAGGTTGTTGCTATTTCTGCGGAGTTTCAGATTATCACTGTTTTATGAGGTAATTTATGGTTTGTATTGTTTGGCCGTGCTTTTTTTGTAATTTCACACCAAGAGTTGAAATCAGCATCAGTTGTGGTGTTTTAAATGCCATTTAAAAGTTAGGAGACAGTTATGTAGTCGATTGCTGAACGGGAATTTCAACACACGGATGAATTTTTTAATGTGATAGATTAATCGTGCGGATTTTTGGAATGTAAAGGAAAGGTACATGTGTACAAATAAGTTTAAACCCCTAGTTTTTGAACGTTCGAGTTGTAATTGTGTCACTTCATTTTGATGTATGCGACTCCTTTGCTGTGCTACAAATCCTGGCCTGATGATGAACACACAATTATTTTATTTATTGTCTTACACGCATTTTATAATTGCATTGCAACAAAGGGAACGATGAAAAATTCCGCCTTTAAGAATTATGCAACTGGACAGATAATGAAAGGTTAATGAAATTATTAACGTATTCACATCTCTTTTTTCAGTATATTTATCTCGAGATTCAACCACCTAATAATTTTGTGCCGGATGTTCATTTTTAATTTGGTTTATAGTTTCCTAAAAACAAGCTTAGTTTTTCAAGTGTCAGGCAAAAAATCGCTGACGTTTAGTGTAGGAGTGTCGAGTCAAATCAATTAAGATGATTTCTGTTAAATGCTGGAGTACAATTTATGCAATAGGACCATTGCATAAAAACAAAAGACGGTGATGGGGATTTTAAGAAGCATTCTCGTAATTTGCAATCATTGACATTTGCATCCCTTAAAATTTCCCTTAATTGCCACTTCAATTTCTGTATTTAATGTGTTTTTCCTCTTTTTGGGAATCAACGGGGAAAAAATCCAGTATAAGTGCAAAAAAAGATATCTAATGACTTATTTTTTAATAATAAGGGTAAGGGGCCGCGGAGTGTAATTACTTATCATTTGTTTCCCAGAGAGCCCAGGAATGACTCTGAACGTCTAATGGCCTGTAAATGGAATTATGAAAACTTTTCATGGGTCGTTAATGATAAAGAGCAGATCTATTTCTTTTCGTCTGCGTTCGATCCCAATTGGCAGTGAGCCCTCTCGAGCCCCAAATGATAAAACTAATGGCCGAGTGCTCTCTTCTACCTTATTTGTTGTCCTGTAATTGTTGGCTTAATCAGATAAGAACACGCCTGTAACTAACTGACAAGAAAATTGATCTGTCACTGGCATCAGATGCAAGCTAGCCGAGCGTAACCGAAGCAATTAGCTTGTCGGAGAAAAGAAGGGGGAATAACTTTTTTCCCAGAGAGTGTCTAAGTTGCATGACAGTACGGGAAAGACCCATCAATACTCTGTCCTCCCTTTTCCTATTTTCTGGAGATCAGAAATTGTTGCGCCGGTTTTTCCTCCTCGATGAAATTAGATTCTGCGTTTTCGATTGCATGGATGACTTTAAGGTATCGGGATAAAAAACCTTTTGGCATCATGCAGGGTTCAGAATTTGCGGTCGTTTGTCTTATAAATTTCGTTTCAATGATCACACAATTGTCGTTTCGACGCCAACTTCTGAATATTTTGGCTTATTTGATGCAAATTCCAACCGATCAAACGTTTGTATATATTCTTCCTTCTAACCATCTATTTTCTTACCTTTAAATGTGCGCATCTAAGTCCAATGTGTTCAGGCCCTAGTCATTGCGCTGTTTATACACATCTTCGAAAACAAATCAAATTACACCGAAGTAGAATATTTTAGCAACAAATGAAAAGTGTTATGGTGACTTTCTGCTCCTGATTTCAAACCCTCGGTATCTTGAAAATGGGTTTAATTAGGCGCTTCAATTGGCTGTTTTCGCGGCATTATTGAAAGTTCTGAAATAAGGCATGTAGAAGTTTTTAAATGGTTTTTTCTGGGACGAATATGAAGTCCTTTTGTTCATTGTATGTAATTTCATTATTTGCTTTTCAATAAAAGTAAATTTGTTTATTAGTGTGTCCATTCGAAAGCATTACCAAAATTGCAGATGGAACAGTTAATATTTTAGGCATAGCAAAAACAAGTGTTTTCCCCTCTAACAAGTGCTTTTCCGTTTTTAATCATTGTATTAAATAAATTAAAAATTATGTAATTTTATTTTGCTATTTTTTTCTGTTCTACATTTTACTAAAATCGTTAATAAGTGTGCCGTAAGTTTTCGGATCACGGTGAGAAACAATTAAATTGAATAACATTTATATTGTACTAGTAGAATTACCCGGCTATGGTTGAATTGGTTAACTACCTTCCGCTTTCGTTAATAAATTGTAATTCCTATTCATCACATGTAGCAACTATCATATTCTAATAAAGGTACTCAATCTCACAAATGTAAGTAAATGTCATATTTTACATTTTTCTAGAATTTAAATTTTTAGTAAGAAAGAATTAGAGTATGCCAATGTTACCCAGAATGCATAGATAGTTCAGAGTATGCATATAAATGCCTTGTATGTCATTTAAAAACAAAAGCGTTTCCCAAAATTATACAATAATTAAAAATGTTTTTAGAACTAATTAAGCCATTACTTACCTTGATTACAATTATTGAACGAAAAACATCAAATTGTAAATGCAGAAATACGTCTTAAAACAGTTTTAAAAAGCTTCGAACGAAAAGTTATGAATGTGTATCTGTTCACTACAAAATACGTTCTTGTAATATAGCGGACACAAATTTAAAAAGCGAACTACTAAAAAAATACCAAGGTTGCCGCGTTAGCTACTAGTCCTATTTTAAAAGGTTTCGTTATATTTTATATTTGTTTTATTCTTTTTATCGTCTGTCCCAAGTATTCAGAATTATTTTATATTTCATAAAGAAAAAATAAGACTCAAAATAAAGTATTAGAATTTTAAATTCCCTAAATATTGGAAAATTAATTAATTTTTCAGTAGAACTGGTAAAACAGTCCAAGTAATTGCATACTCAATATACCTTCCAGCTACTCCAAAACTATCAAATTATGGTCAATTTAAGTATAGTTACTCAGATGTTTTGACATGAAACTTGCCTAAATATGTAAGCAAAGAAATTTCAAATGTATTCACTCAAATAAAATAGGGTGTATCAAATATCGAACATTGTATTAAAATCTGTAGAATAAATTTGATGTGATACTTGTACAAACAGAAGACACAATCAAACGACGGGAAGACGGACAGACAGTTCAGTCTGCAAGTACTCACAGTATGCAAAGTTTCATGAAAATATGTTCAACCCTTTGGACGTAATATTGGCACACGCATGCAGACAGATGGACAGACATCAAACGCGCAAGACACGGATTTTGCATCAGAAGTGCCCAAAACAGATAGAAAACTTTAAATGGGTCAAAAATATTCAATGTACAAACACCCCATTTTTATTTATAGATTGGAAGTTTGCACCCGAGTAATATTTACCAAGAAAATTGTCGATTTAAAGTAAATAATTTTTGCCTTAGGCAGAATTTTACAATTATCTTCGCACACAAACATAAATGATAGTAAAAATTTTGTTTCACCACCCAGATTTGTGACTCCTTGAAATGTGGTGGTTCGAATCGGATTTCAAGTATTAGAAATATGACTATCAGTTGTGAACAATTCGATTTTTTTTATAAAAAAATCTCAAGTGTTAAAATTTTTCTTATTTTTGGTACGCTCAATTGTGAGGCAAGCTAAAACTGGTCGATTTGGGGCAGAATTCAACTTCATTCAACCCACCTTGTTCGAATTCAAAAGTCATACTCAACCTTTCTTTTCTTTTGCTTTCGACTGCTTTTTTTGCATCTACCCCCCTTTGAATCGTTCGAAGTTGGGGTTACCACAAAACGCAATTCAGTGGTAATTTCTTCGTGCTTTTTGATTAAGTAGTGATCGCAAAACATTTTTGTATGGGACCTGTTTCATAAGTTCAAATATTTGATGTAACACCAATTGCATTAGGCACCACGATCCTTTCGATATACCCAAAACATTTATGTATCTGTTAAAAAGATGGAAAATTTTTAAGAGACAAATGTTTATTTCCTCTGGTGATACTTTTCCAACTATTGCTTTAACTTCACATTGCTAGAAGTTACTTTCTTCCCACCAAACGGCAAAAATAGCTTTTCAGTATGCGGTGAATAAAAGATGCTTATCTGGGTTCAATTTTCAAGCAGGGTTTTTCTAAGTGGCGTTTCGGCTTAATATTATAAGCAGTTCGTTTTGGAAAACTGCTCAGTTAAAGCGAAGAAGGTAAATATTTTCGCTGTGCTTTTTTTTAAGAAACTGTTTTGCATGCCATCTAATCCGATTTGGCCTTGTGTCGCAAAAGCGCATTACTGGTAGCGTTTGCATCTTTGTGGGCTTTTTCTCGAATCTTAAAATCTCCTTTGCTTTAAAATGTCGGTTATTAAAGGGGATTCAACGCAGAAGGGACTGAGTTTTTGTTATTTTTTTTACATTGTTCACTTTATCCATTCGACCCTCTTGAAAGTAATTCAGTTCTCTTTTGACTTAGGATATGTTTTTTTGTGGCCAAGCTGAGATCATTTTTCGCTTACGTTAGGTCATGGATGGGAAACCTTTTCATCTTGGAAGTTCGGCATTAATTTAGTTGTAATCAAATAAGGCCGCATTCGAGATGCTCCAATTAGACAGTTTTATAAATAATGTACGTTTTTAAATATAACTTCTATGTACTCAATAGTTTAAAAAATGAATTTTTAAAGTTACCTAATCTTTGAATGACTTGTGCTTTTTTTTGTTGGAAAGCATTTGATTATTTGTTTGCAGCATGTAGATTCGCAGTTTTAGTTTATTTTCTAGATGGGTATCCGTCATTTGTGACCTTAAGGGCGTCTTGATATGGGTTTGATAGGAAAATGTAGATTCGCAGCATTAAGTGATTGAAAAGCGAGAAAGCATTTTTGGGGCATTATGCCGTAGGCGTATTTTTCCATATTTCGATTAGATCTTAGCTCCAAACACTAATTTAAAAATGTCATCTACTGAGCTCAATCAATTCCATCTGGGGCCGTGGTTCAGTGGGTATGCTCACTGCGCTAGTAACCTGCGAGTTGTAGGCGCGGTGCAGGTTCGATTCCTCCCTAGGCGTATTTCTCTCTTCTGTGTTAGTAAAACATTCCTTGTGTATGTCCATTACTTGATATTGCTTGTCTTGTGTTTGGCGCAGCACGGCCAAATATAGCCCTTGCACCATAAAATCCTATTCAACCAATTCCATCTGTAGTTCTTTAGGTACCTTGAGTGACATCAAATAGGTGAGGCTGAAATGCTAATTTGAGTGTAATGCCAGCATTCGTAAAGTTATTGGATCTTTCATTGTATTCTCCAATTTAAGGGGGCAGTAAATAAATCACCAAAATCGATTGTTTAATTTAAGCGTTCAAAATTAATCAAATTCCGTGCATACGAATTTTTTTAATTACGATAATTTTTTCGGAGTATACAACATGAAATAGGTAAGATATTTTTTGACATTCTGATTTCAAAATATTGCGCATCTCTTTTGAATTCATTTACTTGAAATGTTTTATGGATGATCATTGAAATCTGTTGTATACATCTAAGTGAAAATAAAAATTAAATCTCGTACATCCATTTTTTTTTATTTTTCGAAATTTTAGGTGTTAAGTACAATATTTTTTGCTTTGCAATTAAGCTATACACTTTCCATATGGAGTTAATTTGATTAAAATGTATTCAAACTGTTATGTGAATTACAGTTTTGACAATATGTGAAAAAATATGCATGGGACCTAAAAAAATGTTGGACCATTATTATGTTTCATGAACTTCCGAATGACTTAATATTTATGGACCACTTTATTACTCTTTTTTGTAGGAAACAGTCGGCAAATTTCTTAACGATTGAATAATAGCTTCAAAAGCTTGTTTTTTTAAGTCCACTGTCCCCTTAATAAGTCTAACAGCTGATTAAGGCTTCAAAAGATTTGCATTTATCATCCTGCTCATCAATTGGTTTCAAGAGGCCACATTTTCCTACCTCTGTCAGGTCATGTAAGAGAAATTTGGGGGACATCTTTTTTTTCTTGAATAAGAGTTGTGTATTTTTTGTTCGCTGTAAATGGATTTTTTTCTCTGGAGAAACTACAATTAATGATTAAATAATTGAACCATCGATATAATCACTCGTAATATCTTGTTGGCACACCACGCTTTTGAGCGAATGTTGTCGGATTTTGCATTTCGGACTGGACAGGATGTCTTGCTTTTCAGGAAGAAAAATAAGTTGCATTTGTTTGATTTTTGTTTCTTTTCAATTCCTGAATTATTGGCATGTTATCTTGTCACATGTGTGCAGATTTTTAATATCAAATGTTTCCATGAAAATGCTCTTCTGTTAGGGTATTGTGGGAAAACGTGTTTAGATCCGAGTGTCTGCTAGTCTGTCTTGACGCGGACTAGCTTTTTTAGGATCAAAATGCCATTTTTTTTTGTTTTAGCTTATTGTGTATTCTGGTTTTTTAGTGTGCTGATGAATGGGAGATTTAATCTCATTTTATTAATATCGTTAATTGAGAATTAATGATTTTGGCTTAAATTGATAAAACTTTTGTAGCCAACTAATAAGAATATCAGACTCAATATTTTGCTATTATATAATTAGACAAACTTGACAGCTAGTGCTTTCCCCTTTGGTTAATTACCTTAGTGAACACAATTAAATTTTTTTGAATAAGTATTTGCATAGATTGTTTTTGTTTTGCTAAAAACTTGATGAAAGAAAGTGAAGTGCATGTGAATTTTTAAATTTTGTTCTGCCATTGCATTTTATGACTTAATTAATAATTAACATAATGAAATAATATGGAGAAAAACTTAGAAATCAAACAAGTGATTAAGGATTGGATTATTTTAAAGTGAAGGTAAATGTTTCGTCTTGTAAAATTTGAACTCCCGAAATGTCTTACTTTCCTAAGCATATTAACATAAAACTGTTGAATTGTTCTCCCATAATTGAAAAACATTGTAATCAAAGAGGGTACAAAAGAGATATTATCTTGTACCCTCTGTCCAGTACTGGAATTATTTGCTTGATCTAACTTACGATCATTTTAAATAATAGGTAATATACATTTACATTTTTTAACTTCCTAGTTTCCCCTAAAATATAACCTAATAACTTAATTTCAATCATACTTTTCTGCTTTTCTCGAGCATTCTGTTGGACTGTTGAGTGCAATTTAAGTTTTTATTATTTTGCTTCCTTTCTCTCTTTGCTTGTTTTTCTTTGACTTAGATCGGGTAAAAACAGTTTTTTTAATAGCTACTGCTTTCTCTGTGTTGTACTTTATTCCACTTTTATATTTGACTTGACACATGCTTGTAAATAGTAATTGTGTAAATTCCTTTCATGCATTGTTAATAAAAGTATCTGATTTGTATGCTGGTTATAAATGTGGCACAAATAAAAACATTGCAGTGTGATATGGAAATGTTTTTTCATTGAAAAGGCATGCAGCCAGGGTATGGTATCAAAATGTTCATGCACAAGCCATTTAGTGAAAGACGGATGGAAAAATTCTTAAACCGTCGGATGTAATCTAAATTCGGTATATTTAAGACAATGCTTTCAATTGCTAGCTAATTTGATTTTAAAGTGATTCAGTTTTCCAAATAAGGTATTCAATACCCATTTGCTTACTGCACATACATATCTTTAAAAAGCAATCTTGTTATTGTGTTGCTAAAAATTGTACATCAATTTTACTGCATCAGTAATGTACTAAACCAAATTATGTACTGTATGACCAATTTTAGGTTTTACTGCTGTGATGTTAGAACAGGGCTGTAGTTGGACCACTTCCCCCATTCTATCTTTAAATAAACCTCTAAAAATTTTGCGTCACACTTAGACAAATCCTTCAGTCAGTTTGACACAACATATATAGAGGCTTTGTCCACACTAGTCAGTGTATACTCAACTAAAGAAAAATTGAGAAACTAAATTATGTGTAGGGTCATCAAATAACTTTGGGCTAAATTCTGAGAAGGATATGGTAAGTAAAGGGGTCCTCCGTATCTTCTCTTTCATTTGTTTTGGACTAGTTATGAGTAGAATTGAGAATTAAACTCACTAATGGTAACCTCTTCCTTTCAGGAAGAAATACGATGGACACTTCCATTTATTGGGATTAACAAGTTTGTAGATTACAAAACGTAAGGTTTAAATGCATCCTTTCTCCAAACTTTTTTACTACTCATTCTTTTTTATTTTCTACATCTGTTAAGAGTATATACTACGTTTTTAAAGCAGTGCTGTTTTGCTTCCCATTTTTTAAAATTAAGTAGCTTTTGCTGTCTAGAATTAAGAGAAAGATAATTTTTTTTTTGTCAATCTTAAAAATAGAAATTCGGTTCTTGTAAAAACTGTATTGTGGTCCTTATTTTTTTACTTAAAAAAGAATTGTTGATTTGGGAGTGATATTCTTAGCTTCAGTTATTTTGTCAGTATGTTTCAGCACTCTGCTAATCGCAGTCATCGATTCCGGCCTGAATGCTTCTTTTGCTACTGTGGTACAGGTTTGATTTCTTTTAAATTTTCCTTTGGCGCTCTTTTATTTAAGTAAAAACAAATGCTTTTACCTGGAAGTTTTAGAAAGCTAATGTGTTTGTGGAAAGGAAAAGGTTTCCAGATCAAATACTTCAGTAAATCTAAGGGTAGTGGGGAATAAGGTCCTTTGTAAGATTGAAACATTACTAACCATATATTTTCTTTCCCTATTTTTAATATTAATTGACTTTTAAGGAGGGCTAATTGTAAATTTTGCTGCCCTGTTGCGGCAAGTGGAAAGAGGGTAACTGGTAAGTATGTGAAAATGTCTAGTTTTGTGTTGAATGTTCAATCTTGGTGTGGGCATTTGAAAATGCAGTTTTATGCTAACAAATTGTGCACTGTCTCGTTGCATTTTTAACTGATTTGGAAATATTGTCTATGCCACTGGCTGTTTCTGCAAACATATTCTCTGATGCTATCTGTTGAATAAGTAGTATTTTCAACTAAAAATGTTGCCTAGTGCCATGTTGCCTAATATAATTTTTTCTTATTACTGAGCCATGCACTTTCTCAGTGTAGTGATAATACGCTTTTTGCTCTCACTGTAATTATAATTATGTTTCTAACGCTTATGAAAATGTTTCAATTGAATCATGATTCTTGGGAGCACCTGTAATTTCACACCCAATCTGAAATATTAAGCCCTGTTTTAAAGTCAAAGTTAAATTCTGACTGATATTTTATGCTTTTCACTCAAAGCTGAAATCCTCCCCAAGAATGAAAACTAAATATTTTTTTGAAAGGTAACCAAAATTGTTTAGTTAAAAAATAAGTGTACTTTTAATTAAATTGTGTAATCTGGTTTTTTAAAACGAAACAACTTAGCTTTTTACCAAAACTTTTTTCAAGAGTAAGTGTTCTCATTGTTATTACTAGTTTTAAAATCTTGCGTAATTTTTTTTGAGTTTAGGGAAATGTTAATTAAATTGAAGAGTATTTTTAGTCTTCAATTGGCTAATTGCCTTAATGAGAGATTAAAAAAGACTAGGTGCTTATGTTTCAGCACAGTTTTAAAAATGTCTTGTAATATTTCATTACATGAATGAATTTTTCACTGAACAAGCCAGTGGCATTTGTTTTGTAACACTACAATATTGTTAGTATGAACTGCATTTTATCAATATTAAATTAAATTTTATCATTTTAGATATGTTAATGTTGAGTTACTGTTGCCATTTTAAACTGAAAATGGTGCCAGTAAGGTGAAAAACTAAGGTAGTTGAGATTTCTCTTTCCTTAGTTTCTATTGTTGCTCTAATAAGCTTAATTTTTACAGGAAATGAAGGTAAATTGGGCTACATCACCTAGCAACACTCCAAAACAAGATACAAGTAGTAAGTTTACTTTAATAATCTATTTCGTTTAACAGCACTATAAATTATGTAAAACAGTAGATCTCAGTAGTGCTAATAGCCTTTTTATTTAATGGACTACTATAGTCCAACCATTATGAGAAGAGAGTTCAGCATGCCTGATATGGAGAATTCATTTAACTCTTAGACCCTTCTAGTGTTGTAAATGGAAGAACCCTGTCAGCATTTTCTTTTCTGCCTTAGTGCTAAACAAATTCTGTATTCAAGACTAAATGCCAAAAGGGTCAATAAAGATTTAATAGAGCACCTTAAAGCTCAGTTCAAACTTGCCTAAAAGTAGGTAATTTTTGTCCTATACCACATGATGAATGGGGGGGGGGGCTAAGTCTTGTGGGGAATTTTTCTTTCCAAAAGTCTGTTTGCTTTTAAAGAAGACTTAACCATCTGAGCGTCCTGAGACTTTTGAGTAGTGTAGTATTGTTTTTACCCTACAATACACACTTAATAACTAAATAACCTATCTATTGGCAGAAAGAATCCATTGATTCTTTCAATCTTTGGGAACATTTGTCCTTTCCTTAGAATAGAATTCTTTGGACTGATTCTGTAGATACTTTCCTTCAAAAAGAATCCTTTGGGAAGATTCTATTGGTCAAGAAGATCAAAATTGTTTAGAAGTCATGCATGGAAGACTACAGGTTGTAAAATGAAATTATGCATGGGAACCCCTCAAAGAGGGTTGAAGAGCAATTTTCCAAAAATTGCTTAGAATTCTTCCAGAATCGTGTGCTTTTAAAATAAAAGATAGTATGCAATGTGAGAAAAAGGATCCATCATGTTTGAACGAACTTATTGGCTTGATGCCTAGCTTAATTTTCCTGCAGGTTTTTCAACATTCAATTAATTTAATAATCAACTTGCTCATATACAACTTAGTGTAAAGTAAGTGAGATGGAATATAATTTTTCTGTGGCATTGTGGATGAAATATAAACGTGTTTAATAATTTATCTTTTATGCGACTTTTTAGTTATTCCTAAAATTAATTTCTTTTTAACTTGGTGAATCGATAAAAAAAAACCGGAATATGCAATTTATTATCTAAATAGTTATCAAGAGTCCTGGTGTTGAACATCCATTATGTATTTATTGACACTGGGTTGGAGGATTGATTTATGCACATTAACACTTAATATAAATTTCTATAGATTTCCATTGATATAAGTACATAATATCAAATCCATGTTAAATGTTCTCCACATGTTGGGAATATTACCATATTTTGGCCATATTATAATGGCTTAATGTTGCGAATATTCTTCACAGTAAGAGTTCATCTAAGTTATAATAGTAACAGCCAAATAGAAGGTTTCTTCTATTTGGCTGTTATGTATTTCATTGATGTACCCTAAGACTTCTGAACATTTTTCGCTCAAAACATTTCTTTACTTGTGTCAGGTAACTAAAAAAATTCACACCTTCAGTTGCTTGCTGTGACAACTTGCTTATCTTGTGGCTTGCTGGGAATGTGTTTTGTCATCAGACCGTGATACATGACAGTTAATCATTATGTTAGAACTTAGTTGGTATTCTCTCTGACTGACCCTTTTAAAATGTTTCTCTTGAATCTGGAGCCATTTAAATTTGTTTGCTTAAGAATTTAAACTTCAATGACTGCAGAAACATCCCATAACATGTGGCATCTTGAAAAGTGCAAGAACAGGACATACTGTGCGGAAATAGTTTTAAGAAATGTTTTCCTGATGAAGAATCACTTGAAGGTGTTAACAACCTATTGCTAACAAAGAATATGCATGGTTTTAAAAAATAATTATAATTAAAATGTTATGAGCTTTCATAAAAGTTGAGCATGAATTTCAGCTGTTCAATAAAAAACTTTGCATTTATCATTTTGATTTCTTTACTTTTGAATAAGCTTGAACCATGTAAGTTTGTTTGAATAAGCTGAAGCCATTTATTCCTTCATTGAATAAGCTTTTGAAACTCATAATCCTACAAAATTAGATTTTCTCTACCTATCTTTATTTTTTAGTTGGGCAATTCACATTTGAGAAGTTTAAGTGGACTGTGTTTTAAGCTATAGTGCTGCTATGGTGTATCAATAATTTCTAGCTTAGTAAATGCTTGCCAGTTTAGATTCAAATGTTACAAACTAGTTACTCATTGCAGAACATCACCATATTTTTGTTGGAGATCTTAGTCCTGAAATTGAAACTGCACAACTTCGAGAGGCCTTTACACCATTTGGGGAAATATCGTAAGTTCGAGTTTTTGAATTTGTGTTTTTCAGACAAAAAGTTGCTGTATTACCAGTGGGCCTTTTGCTGATGCAGTCTTTCTTCTTTCAGGGATTGCAGAGTCGTGAGAGATCCTCAGACGCTCAAGTCCAAAGGCTATGGGTTTGTTTCATTTGTTAAAAAAACGGTACGTGTGCCAAGGGAATTATCAGCAACCAAGTTTGCCACTGGATAGTTAGGGGGTGTATTAGCCATTTCACTTGTATCTTAGTTCATGGTCTAATCTCAACCAGGACTGATGAAAGTTATTTGCAATCCTCTATCAAAAGACTAGTTCACAGGCAAATTATTTTCTCAATTAAGACTAATCGATTATATTTTTGCTTTGAGGTTTAATTTTTTGGCATGTTTCAGATAAAATTGCAAATAACTTGGTAGAAATGAGCATCTCATAGTCTAGTTTAACTGCTTATACTTTTATTTGTTTTGTGTGTTCTTTAAGTGGAGATAGGTTTGTTTTGTTACAAATATATAAGTAAATTCTGTATTTCATATAAGTGTGAGGCTTCTGATTTAATCATCTCATCCCTGTAAATCTATATGAAAGGATACAAACCCATTGGCTGTATTGATAATTGTAACAAATATTGTTTGGCTTAAAAGTGATTTGTTACTAAATGATTTTAATTAAATATTTGAACCATTTGGTTTTTCCTGTTTACTATTTCTAGGATTAATAAAGTACACTAAATAGATGTAGCGTATTTAAAATTTGACATCTTGTTTTTCTGTTCGTAAAACTGCTTTCTTCTAAACTTTGCAATGGAATGCTTGTATGAACTGCATCAGATAACAATCCATAAAACTTTATAATTGCATCGTAGTCTGATCACACTAATTTATTTGCTTTATTCCTATGGCAATATTTTTGTTGGAAATGCTGCAAATATAAGTAATAAATAAGATAGGAAGTACAAAAGATCCTGTTATGGTTGAACTACTTGTTACATTGAAATTTTTCACTTAACTTTTTCAAAAGTAATGAAGCATTTGTCTTTTTTACTTATAACTCTATCATCATGAGAGGAGACTGACATGGTACCTTGCCAATATTTTTTCTGCCTTGATACTAGAACTGTTTATGTTAAAAGTTTAAACTGTTTATGTTAAAAGTTTTAAACAATCCTTTATTTGAAACTAAAGATGCTAAAAAGGTAACTAAATATTGATCAGAGCAATTGGTCCTGTTAAAGTTCAATTGACACTTGCCTAAAGTAAGATAATCAAATCTTCCAGTATCGCATGATGTAGGAGCCAAATCTGTTGTGGTAGTCTTTGTTATGAATCTTTTCTAATATTATATATGTATTGCAATAAATGCATAATTTATGTCATACAATTGTGTTTTAAACGTTAATTTTTTATTATAGGATGCAGAAAATGCCATACAGACTATGAACAGTCAGTGGCTAGGGAGTAGGGCAATTCGAACAAATTGGGCAACGAGAAAACCTCCCGCTAATAGATCTCAAAATGAATGTAAGAATTTTGATGTTTCACTTTGGGTGAATTTTTTAAAACTAATGGGTGATATTCCTTCTCTATCAAGTTTGACCATTAATTCAATACATGAAGTTTAGCTTAAATGTAGAGGCTTTCACCCCAATGTTGAGTTTTTTTTATCAATAGCCAGTTTTAAATGGTAGAAAATTAATTTGAATAAGTTAGTTTTTGTTTGCAATATCTTTTGATAATGTTTGCTTTATTTAAGTTCATAAATGTTATGTAAACATACATATATTAATTTATTGTACCATATAGCTGAATTAGTGGTAAAATGGCATAATTGTAAGATTAAGTTAAATAATTTGATTTTGCCTTTAAAATCAGATTTTTCGATAGTAAATTTCTGTTATATTATACCCTTACCCCATTAGAATTAATATACTTTTGACATTTATTAGGATGATTTTAATATTTATAAATGTTTATTCTTAGCATCTGCCAAACCACTTGCTTTTGATGAAGTTTATATTCAGTCAAGCCCAACAAATTGTACTGTATATTGTGGAGGAATAGCTCAAGGTCTTACTGGTAAGTGCAATTTTTAGAAAAGTCTTTGGAATCAAGTTAATTTTTTTTGTCTTTATATTTAGAAATATGTGTTTTCTTTTCTTTTCAGATGATTTAATGCATAAAACTTTTGGTGATTTTGGTGCGATACAGGAAGTTAGAGTTTTTAAAGATAAAGGTTATGCTTTTATACGGTAAGTAATAAGTTATCAGCCCCTCCCTTGAATTCTAACATTGCAGATTACATCTAATTTTAAATTAAAAACCCTGTCCCAATGAATCATAATCTTATCAAAGGAAATATCACATTTGAATTTTAGGAATACAAATTGTCTCAGGTTTATTGGCATTGACTCGTCCTCATTATGGGCTGCAGAAATGAACATTGGCTAGTGCTGTATATTTCTATTGCATCTTTTTTCATGTATGGCAGCTCAAGGTATTAGTAAAGCAAAAACTGAATTAAAAGTTTATATTGAAATTGTAAGGCCCATAAGTGTTCTGTAGAGCTACAGAGTTAAGAGTACACACAGCAATCAGCTGATCACCTAGTGTAAAAACTGGAATTTGAAAGTTAAGAGTTTTGTTCATTGGCTTTTTAAGTTATTCATACAAAAGACCCAGTATTGCAGTTTTAGGAAGATCAAGATTACATTAGGAATAGATAGAAATTAGAAAGAAGCTCCAGGACTAACAAAGATTCTTTTATGAACAATTAGTATTTAAATAGATTAGTCCACTCATCATTCACAACTTTTTCTCATGCTAATAGTGGAAAATGTCTTAAATCCCTGGTGAGGACTAGATTATGGGGCAGCATATATTCCAACTTCTGTGAAACGAACAGGACTGTTACAGGTGTCTTTTTATTGTTTTCAACCTTGTCTACTAGGGGTATCTTTTTAAACAAAATTTTCCGAAAAACTCATATTTTCAAAGTTTTAGGCAACTTATACAAACATTCTGATTTCTTCAACAAGGCATCTGTGTAACAGAAAGTATAGCATTTTTCTGTTAAAAGTGAACTGTTAACTAAGTGCCATGCTACTCCAAACTATTCCTACTTCTCCACATTATTTTTTGGTGACCCTGCATCAAAGATGTAATGAGCAACTAAAATAAAATAAATTAAACAAAATAAACTCCATAAGACTAATTTTGCTACTATTTTTAAGAATTTATGCTACTAAAGCTACTGTTTCACAAGGGCTTTTTCTGTGACTGTCCTGTCTTCATGTGTCTTGACAGTCTGGCTCTGGTGAGTTGGTATTGTAATAGCATGGTTTTGAATGATTATTCTTTAAATTAGGTAATATGTTGAAGCATTAACAAAGCGCTTTCAGAATTGGTGTCTAGTCCATCTCTGGTGAGTTGGTACTCAAGTCCCGAAGTTTTCCAAGTCCTTTTGAATTGGGTGCAATTTAAACGTAAATAATATGTTCTCACGATCCACGTTATAGAACATTTTGTTTCTGTGTTAATCATTTGATATAAAAAGATAGCAGTGATGAGAATGAAGAAATCATCCACTTCCGTCATCTGCCTGCTCACCAGAACTGCATTATATCTATTTTTATTTGATTATTGTTTGCTAAAGTAGTTTATTGTTTCATTGCACAGCTTTGCCACAAAAGAAGCTGCTACCCATGCTATAGTGGCGACTCACAACACAGAAATTAATGGCCAGACAGTTAAATGTTCTTGGGGTAAAGAAGCTGGGGATCCCAACAACCAACAGCAGCAGCCGGTATGTATTGTGTCTATAAGAGATCTTTGTATTATCTGTATAAATTTTTATTCCCTTTTGGATTGACCACAAACTTCTCAATGCCTAATGCATTGGAGAGTGCAATCTCTATCTTAGGTATAAGACACCAGGTGTTTGATATGAATGTTGAAACCATTCTAACAGCCTCCTCCTCTGCCACTTAAAGAGCTGGAAATTTGGGAAACATTAATTTTTCAGCTGATACATGTAGCATTATGGGAAATTGGAAAAAATATCCTATTTTTTGGAATTTAAAAAGAACTGGTAAACACAGTATTGCAATATTTCAATTTGTTTTGGATTGAATAAGCAATAGCAAATTAACTGCAAAGCAGATATTTCTTAGTCTTTCTTCCTTAGGTTAGTTGCCATGAATTGACTGATTAGTGGACTGATGCTTCAGACTAATACAAGTGCGCTTTTCTTTCATTGTGCTTGTCCAAAAGGGAATCTGTTCCGTTATTTTTGTTAACTTTTATAAATGTTGTAATTTTGCTTCATTTCAAATATTAATAATTAAGTTGCAGGAATTCTAGATATAATACAGAATTTTTTAATTCCATTTATCAGGACAATCATGAAACTTTCCAAAACATAGCTGCGCAGTACACTTATCCATACCAACAAATGGGATATTGGTACCCTCAAGGATACCCTCAAATGCAGGCCGGGCAGTTCATGCAGGGTATGCAATACCCATACGGACAGTTCTATGGTCAAGGATTCGGGTGAGTGCATCTTTTATTTAAACTATTTTTTAAATCATGTTTCCGTTTATTATTAGTTTTGTAGGCATGTTTGAATTAGCATGCAGTTTCCCTCAAATTATGCTGTAGATCGTTAGTCGTGTAATTGTCTTGCTGTTTCCCTAATCCTCTTTATTTTCTAAACACTGAATTTAAATATCTGTTGTGTCCAATAAAAACAAAAAGGTAGTTTTGCCATTTGTAAACAGGAAATCCGGCTTTTCAGGGATTTACGAGGAAGGTAATAGTTTTTGTATTTTTAAAACTTATCTTTATATCTTCATAATCATTCTTTTTAAACAAATAAGTGTTTTCCTCCCCTTCACTTAAATTTTAAGTGCAAGTCGCTTTATACTGAGCTATTGTAGCATTAGCCAAACCAGAAAAGAAAACTAAATCAAATCAATGAAAAAAATTATTACTACTGTAAAACCTTGCAATTCTTTTTCTGTTTTCCATGAATGCACTTATTATTTGAAAGTCATACAGTCCAACCTTGATTATTCAATATTTCTTATTTAGTTCCTGTGATAGGCCCCATCCCAAAATCATTTTAAAGCCTAAACATAAAAAATAAGAATAATCTGGAACTACATTTGATAGCTAAACAATAATTCCCATTAAGTATTAATAGTGTTGAATACCCTCAATTGATCGTTATGTGGGAAACATATGCAAGTAAAGGAAGCAGCAGAGGGGAAAGGGCTTCAAATACTTAAAGGATTAGCCTTTTTACCATGTTGTGTATCTGGGGAATATTAAATTGCATGCTTTGAGTGCCACAAAACTAAACATACTACATCATACCGTTAAAACCACATAAGGAATAAAGTTTCAGCTGTAAAGACATCTGAAAGCTTGTATTGTGATTTTAATGTTGTCAACAGTCGTTTTCGCCTCTTCGAACTGAATGGAGAATCATCGATGTTGCAAATAAAGCATTATTAGCTTGAGGTGTAAAATGTGGATTATAATTTTAACTTAAATATTAGAGAAATCTTACCTGACGACTTTTCGGAAAATCAAAATGTTCTTGCCAAGAAATATTGCTTCGACTGTTTTCTGCAGAGCTTTTAAAACCTTCAATGCAAAAATTTGACCTGATTTGCCCTATAACCGTGTGGAATAATCAAGGTTAACTGTAAATGTAATTTTGTTTTTAACCATTGTAATTCAATGCATTGCTTGGGCCATTAAAAAGTTGGGTCAGCAAAAATGTTTTAACCCAGATTAGTTTAAAATTCGTCTTCTGACTCAAACTTTCTTGCCACGTAGCCCAATAAGAAGACGCGAAGAGCAACCTAAACAGCCTGCCGCACCATACGTGCGGGGAGAGCCCAAATACGCAGCCCACAGGTAAATTCGGACTTCAAGCGCATGATATGAAAGTTAAAATTGTACTGATAGGTTATTTGATCCCCATTTTAGATTCTGTATTAAAACCAAGGTTTTACCGTAGTTAAAATGACAGGCTGGAAAAATTTCAGCCTACATTTTTGAAAAAGTTAAGTTCATTTGTAAAATCTCCTGCCTGATGTGGTTGTTCCTCTAAATCAGAAATCAGGCAGGGAGTTTTAAGAGATCATGTGTGGTTAAAAGTACTGTGTTATTTTCAATTTGGCTTTTGTAAGAAAGTGAAAGTAACCATTGCCAGTCGGTGTCCAAAGTGCTCTTGTAAGAGAATTGCATTGCTTTTTTATTCTTTTTGTCTCAATGTAACAGTAAAGAGATTTCTTCCCATATGTCACAAGCTGCAATGGCTTCTTGCACTTACTTGATCCTCACCTTTTTTAAAACTCTCTGCCTGCAATTTTTAAAAATTTAAATATCCTGTGCTTGAAGTTTTTTTCAACATTTATTTTCTTTTTATTATTTTTATTTATGATTTTGTCTGACTTATTCTTCATATTGATGTATGTTTGTTATTGCTGTCTTAGTGCTCTTGGCTATGCGTCGGCCATTGCTTTGTGATGCCGAATTGCATTGCGTAAAAAATGTAACGGTTTTATTCCAGAGTGACTCAACCTTTTTGAGATAGCAATCCCAATTTTAAGTAATCCACTCAGTGTGATATTTCAAATTGAATGAACAAATTGTTAGGAATAAATTAATATTTATGGTTTATCGATTAAAAAGCATAAATATTTAGGTGTTTATAATTCACTTTAGGAGGTTAAAATAAATCGAAAAGGGTTGAGGAGTGATGACTTATAAGATTGTTAGAAATTCTTATTCCCTGCTTTGATTAAACTTTATAAGTAGCTTAGCAAAAATTGTGCCATTTGCTGTGTGCCTATTTAACAATAATATGCTTTTTGAGGTATGCGAATTTTCTGTGTGCAGTAAAACCTCTCAAAGTAGCCACCTGTCTCAAGAAAAAGTGTTGATTAAACGGAAATTTTACAGATAAAGTCTACTTGCTGTAGGAAATATACTATTCATAATCAGGAATGAGAATTATTTCCCAAACAACATTATATTTCTATTTATTGAAATCAAGGTTGGTCAACCATATTTAAGGAATGGGGAGGCTCTTACCTTATGGATAAAACAATATTCATTGCATTCCCTGTCCTTGTTTGGGTTTTGCAACACCCATAAAGTTGTTTGCTGCAGGTGAAGTATTGAACTGCGATAAACAATTTCATTTGTTGTTTCTGGTTCTCTTGGCTTTCTCTATCACAAGCGTATCAGCACATTTATGGACCTCAAGAGTATAAAAGAACGAGTAAGACAAGTCACCTCAAGCAATTTTAGAAATTTTGTAATTGAAATAAAAATTAATCAAACAGATTGGGCTGAGATGACAGTCAACACAAATCTTGATATTCTCAGATCTTCCTTAATGCTTCTTGCACAAGCCTGTTTGTGTATCTGTTATAATTTAGAGTAATACATCAGTTCTCATACCCTGAATGTCATTTTAAATGAAGTTGATCAGAAATCATCCCTTTCCTTCATATTGGTATTGGGATCAGTGCTTTTTCTGTCATGATCAGAGTTAGAAATTAGGAGCAGAAAGTCAAACGTCAATGGCAATAAAACATTTCCTCTTTGATTGCCAAAATATTCTACTTGAATGCAATGTTTCTTTGTGGGTATGTATAAAACATACTAGGAACACATACAGAACTTTGGATTTTGGTATGCCTATTTGAAAGTAAAATCTAGATTGTTGGGAGAAAGAATAAATGATTCTCATAATGTCTCCAAATAAAAGAAACAAAATCCTGAACAGTTGGCCTTCAAAGTAATGACATAATACACAAACTCATTTGTTAAAATGAAATGAGTGTAGAATATGACTAACTGCTAATTTCAAATCCTGCTGATAATTATACATTTCCCCCTAGTTGCAGATCTGCCAAAATTTCTAGAAAAGCATTTGGGTTTTCCTGTTTTCTGGAAGAGAAAAATATTTTCCAGATTTTCCTTGGAATTTTTTCAAATGGTGCCAATTTCAAAGTTTTGGTGCCAAACCATAGCAAATATGAAAGAAAGACTTTGAAATCAGTGGTTGTCATTAAAATCTCCTTTGGCACTAAATTGACGACATTTTGTGTAAAATGTCGCCAAATCAGTTGTGCCTAGTTTTAATTTCAAAGCACAATAAGTAGGGAGTTGGGTCACTTTCTGTTCTGAAGGGCTTCCATAAAGTCCAGTTTGATGCAATTGTTGCTATTTTGGAGCTTAAGGGCATTTTTTATTTTTTAGTCATTTTTCTTTTTCATAATTGTATATTAAATTAGTCGTAAAAATATTCTGGATTTTTTTCTGGAAGGTTGACAGGTGTGAAGTTATTCTGTGGAATAATTATCAGTTATCCTGGAGCGATGGGGCAATGTAAAGGTTACAAAGAACTGATATAAAGCAGTGCAACTTTCTGAAATTTTTATTTCATTCTTAATCTGGAGGAATTTGTCCTTGACAGATCTTTACCAATCCTTATCTCTACAGATTCAAAACAACAAATTTATCCCATCAAGGGATACCATTCATAATACAGCTCTGTCAAGGAAGATGACCTTTAGGGTGGAAGGTATTCTTAGCCAAGTAAAAGACTACCATACACATCAAGATCAAGGGGTGTTGAAGGTTTTTTTGGAGTTATTCCAAATTAGGATTGTTTTAGATCCCAACTCCTGAGTTAGGCAAAGATTAAATTATATATAAAGAATAATTTTGATGATACTAAAATAGGATATGGTCCATATAAGATAAGGAGAATAAGAAAGATTATTTCATTGTTGAAAATTGAAAAACTCATTTAAGTTTTGATAGAATTCTTTAGTGTTCGGCCAATTAAAATTTGGCTATGGTACTACAGTTTCTTTTTTGATTAGTTTGGGCTTTCTGATGTAAATAGAAAGTGAAAAAATTTTGGGTGCTGTCGTACTTTAGTTCCAGTACTTAAAATATAAAAGCTTGTAGAAAAGTTTCCATGTTTACCCCTAGTTTTTCATGCAATATTGCATGAAAAATTAAGGCAAACGCCTCTCTAGAGAGGCTTGAGCAAACAGAACTTAGAAATATTTTAAATTCTTATTTAATTAAATTCAGTTTTTGTCAAAAATGTAATCTAAAAACACAAACTTTCAGTTCTTAATTCTGTTCAGTCCTTAAAAAGCTGAATTAAACATATCCAACTTTTTCAAATGGAAACGCATTTTACTAATTCCTTTTGATAATTAATTTTCCCAGAGTAGTGTTTTTAGCTTAAATGAAGTTTTGAAATTTCAACCCCATTTTTTGGTTCTTTACCATGCCAATCGCTGATAAAAAAGGGGATGCTGGTATTTGAAATTTGTTAACTATTCATTACCATGAAAGCATAACTCTTTTTATTTATATAATTTTTGAGCTCATACCTTGAAATCT
This sequence comes from Meta bourneti, assembly GCA_933210815.1. Classification (NCBI taxonomy): domain Eukaryota; kingdom Metazoa; phylum Arthropoda; class Arachnida; order Araneae; family Tetragnathidae; genus Meta; species Meta bourneti. The sequence goes on from OW119926.1 coordinate 95,846,241, forward strand.
CTAAATCGCCAATTCCATTCTTATTTATTGAAAATTGTAGTTGCTAAGAGCTTTTATATCGGGGAAGTTACTTTATGACCACCCTGTAGGTATTTTACTATATGCAAATTATGGAACATTTTCCTGCTTAATTGATAATATAGAGAGCAAGTACCAAAAAATGCAACTTATTTCTGAATGATTTAATGAAGTCATGCATTTTAGAAGTAAGAATTTAAAATTCATATTTCACCTTTTCAAATAAATTTTTAAAACTTTAAATTGAGAATTCTTCGGTTGGAAGTATACTTTTGTACCGACTTTAAAGACAGAAAGATATTGTGCTCAGATAGTGCAGAACTAAAAATATTTAGCATTTGATTTCATATTGTTCTAAACTAAACAGATGAACAACTGAAAAGACAAAGGAACCACAGAAATTTAAAAGTTTTTAAGTTGCAGGATACTCGTTAACACATAGTCAAATTCTGGTCAAGTGTTGAGAAATGTTTTGAGAACTAGATATTTAAAGAACTGCTAAACACTATCTGTAAGAATAAAAGACAAAAACTTTAACCAAACTAGTAGTCAATTGTGTAAAAGCTTCCCAAAAAATGAGAAGGGAAACAAGATGGTAAAACTGGCTTATTGCTGTTATGGTGGAACAAAACATCCATCATCAGGACCAAACTAAACAGGAGGGAAAATATAGGCAGGCTTTGGCGAGTTGACATTTGAGTTGCATGGTTTTTAAATGTCTGTTCATTTTTTGGAAGGAGGTCAGGTTAAACATAAACAATGTGTTCCCACAATTGGCTTCTTTTACATAGTTTTTGACTGACTTTATTGTTTGCCAAAAGCCATATAGTGGGGTTCCCCAGTTGATTTTGGCGATTGAGTTGATTTTTGAATGGATGTGAAAGCTCATTAGGAGAGGGCTGCCTTATGCATAATGGCAATAGCTGTGGATGTTTCCCTCCTTGCCAACTCATTATCTATGCTTTCACTTTCAACACGGAACGATGGAACCAGAATTTGTCCTAAAGATGCCAATGTGGTGGAAGGGATTTGTTTACATTACCACCATCACCCTAATTTAACTAAGATTTGTTCAAAACCATATGACTAGACTGCTTTCTCATGGGAGTTATGCCTCATTATAGCAGTGATTGCGAATGGCGAGACAAATAACTGCCTATTAATTCCTCATAACATGATTTTAAGTAGTAGCCCTTCCCTATGCCAGCTTAACTACCTTTGTACAAACAGACTTTCCTGAGGTCATCTGCCTTCTCACCGAAACTGCTATAACTTCAAGACCAAAAAAACCCTCTAATTTCTTTTGGTCCGTACGGTGAATAGATTTTGCTCCTCCAAAATACCTAAAGATCAGTTTTATCATTTAGTCATTTTTTAAAGCTTTTATGCTATTAACTCTGGATATAGGAAGTATTTAAGATCCTTGGTGAAAATAGTGTTGATCTGAATGTGCAAATCCGAAACAAGAGTAAGTTATATTGAAGTTTATTCAATCTGGTTCTTCATCAATGTTGGCCTACCAATAACTTGCCTTTGGTGAAAAGCAACAGTGATTATTGTATTTTCATATTTTGATGATGTGAGTGACACTCGTTTCTTCCTCTAGGTGATTTGACGTGTGACCCCTATTATATGATGTAGATTGACTTTTGAAATAGCATTTAATCTTGCAAAGCAATGGCTCCCACGTCAGACATGTTTCTTTTTACGACTTTTTGGTTTGTATCGAGACATGTAAACGTTCATCAAATATTAATGTGTATATTTGTTACTCTTCCTGTGAGACTGTTGACTGGCAACTGAATAAGCAAGCTACATCATATAATATATGCAAGGAAAATATAAAGCTCCATATCGCAGAAGAAGAGATACAACCAACCAGAAATAAAAGAAAAACTAAAAGTTGAAGATATTTTAATTTTAATGTATGAAAATTTTTTCATTGGTGTAGAATGTAAAGCAAAAGTAGTGTCTCAATTTTGGCTCATAGATGAAAATAAAATTACTGTATCTGATACATATGTGCGTGTTTCATTTGCTTCTTGCAGCCTTTCATACACCACTTCAGATGATTGGAAAATAAATGCATGACAGTTTAATGGTAAAATTTAATTTTCATTCAAAACCTGCAAATTTATTAGAGAAAATACTTAAAGAAAATAACTTTTTGTGTATTCTAAAATTGTATGTGCTTTATAAAGGATCCAGAAATTTCCATATTAAAATTCTTAAAGTTGCATATATATTCTTAAATCATACTTGTGAAGTCTGGCATCTTTTACTCCACATTAGACTATTAAGAAAATAGTTTAACTTTGCAGAAAGGAATTAAGAGCTTAAATTATGCGACCTCACTCGGTTGAAAGTGACCAAAAAATAATCACTCTCCTTTCGTAGAAAAATGCCAAATCACACATTTAAGTGTGAGTAAAATGATTTTTTAACACCTTTTTTCAACGTTTTTATAATTTCTACAACCTACTGTGGACAAATCCTATATATGCATGTCCATCCATGTAATGCATTTTTCATATATCGCACCCCTGCTAAAGGTACACTCTGGAACCAGGTTTGTGACTTTTTCGAATTTTGCCATCATTAAGGGTAAGATGACAAATTAATTTCATCAGATATTTATCACTAAGTTTGTTTAAAAGTAGATGCACATTATTTCTTGAAATTATCTTCACATTGTTTCCTTCCGTTTTGCAGCACGTGCAATAATAAAAGAACTTGCTTTAAAATTGAATGTCTTCTGTACGAAGGTAACCTATTACTTTTTTAATGGTAAATCGATTTGATAATTTCTTCTAAAAATCATTTTGAAAACCTTACATAAGTTGCTTAAGTATAGCTTCAATCATTAAAATAAGCCACTTTGACCTTCTGTCACTATATGACAAAGAATTTGTAATATTTCAAGTCCTAGTTCGGATATTTTGAACATTAACGTTCTTTCAATAATGGCAAAATTCCACTTAAAATTTGCTTTATTCTAACTCAATGCCGCTTTAAACCGAATACTTTGCGGTGGTGTTGCGTGAAGAAAAGGAATTACAATTTATTAAAATAAATATTTAAAACAAAATAAAAGTTGGCGGGGGAAACAGTTTTAAAGATATAAATTCGTGATTCTTTTTTACTTGATCTCGCCCAGTTGCCACAACTTACGGCTAAAATTTAAAGAAAACTTAAAAATACGAAATTGATTCCAAGCAAAAGAAACAGAAATGACACACTGCACGTGGCAAGTATACACAAATTTTCGTTTAGTTGTAAATTATCGTCCGTCCCAAATATTCGGAAATCCTTTATATTTCGCAAAGAAATAAAGAAGACTCAAAATACAAAAAAATATTTAAATTCCGTAAAAATAATTTGGAAAAATCATTGATATTTCAGCAGTACTGGTAAAACAATCCACAAGTAATTGCAAGCTCAATATACCTTCCAGCTACTCCAAAACTACCAAATTAGGGTTGATTTAAGTATAGTTACTCAGATGTTTTAACTTAAAACTGGCCTAAGTATGTAAGCAAAGAAATATCAAATTATCCAATTCACTAAACTAAAATGTTGTATATAAAATATTAAATTAAAATATATATATATGTTGAGAAAACATCTTATATATACGTGATACTTGTACACACAATCGAACACAAAACGGGAAGACGGACAGACTTATGCAACCACTAATGTAAGTACTCACAGTATGCAAAGTTTCGTGAAAATATATCCGACTGTTTGGACGCTGTAAGGGGGCACACACAGACACCAAATGCGCAAGACTGATTTTGCATCAGACCCAAACTTGAGATGGGTCGAAAATATTCAATGTACAAACACTCCATTCTTTATAGATGATTGTTTATCGTGAAACAAAGTTGAAATTTTTTAAAGTTGGGGATAAAAACGGGAAAAGTTATCCGAATTGTAGTCGCTGGTGTTGAAACTAGTGATGCTGCCAACTCAGCTACATAACACTTGTGTTGGGAACAACTCGAGGACTTGCGATTATATTTTTAGTGCCTGGGTTCGAGCGATTGTTTTATCCTGGATCAGTGTATTTGCGTTTCTAGGGGATGGTGGGTTCTAATATTTAAATGCTTATTTAGGGTGATTGTGGAGTGTACATATATACTTTCTACTCCAATTTATATTTTTGCGTAGTGAGTAAATTAAGTTTGATGTGATTGGGTTTCTAACACATTCGATTTGTTATTAACTTGAAATAAAAATAATTCCCTGTGAAACGCCAGGAATTTTAGTTTTATATAGTACGGATCCTAAATAAACTGAATAGAAATAAAATAAGGTTACAATAAAAATCTTTCGGAAAAAATTGCTTTTTCTAAAATAAAAGGCAGCATTTATATACAAAATAGAAATACAGTACCCCCTCGATATATCGTGTTTCTTGGGAAGAAGTAAAAAGTGCGATATGTAGAAAGGAGTGAGGACAAGAAAAATATACTTAAAGAAATAAGGCTTAAATTGTACATTAGCATTACACGATTTTTTATTTATGTAAAACTCGGCTGCCACAGGCGGCTTTTGGTACTATTTTTCTACCTTGGCGACTAGGGGTATCTTTTTAAGCAAAAGCACCTATTTTCAAAAAATTGGGGCGACTGAAAATTAAGCAAAGGAAAATTTAGCTTCCTTTTTTGAACGGCTTTAAAAAATTTTTTTGAACGGCTTTGAAAATTTAGCTTCCTTTTTTGTTGTGGACGGGAAAGATTTTTCTTCAGGAAGACAATTTTCCAAGGGACGCGGTTGGACTCCAAGCCGTGGCAACTACGAAAGAAAACATTGGAATCTGGTTGCTAGATTCATGAAAATATTTAGTTTTTTTAATTTAAATTTCTTGGCGAGATCTACGTGTTTTTCATGCTTGATTAGCAATTTTGTGTTGGCCGATTCATTTTATATCTGAGCTTACTAAAATAGGGTTTAAAGGAGACTTGCTACTCTTAAAAGTAATGTTATTTCATGGCTGTTGCAGCCCTGAAAACTGCAAGTTAAACACGATGGTAAAACATTCAAAATATTACTTAAGGTTGGGGAAATTTTTTAAAACGAAGTTCTCATCTCCAGTTTCGAGAGACATCCAAATCTTGATTAAGCAATTCAATTCTAGACAATTGCTTGAAACAGGTGACATTTGAGTTTCCAGTTCTCAAGAATAAGATTGGAATTTCTCTACCACCCCAAACCGAAAATTTACTAGGGGATAAGTAAAGAACGAAATTCGATGTAACGAGGAATTTGTATGAGGCAATTTCTGTCAAGTTAAATGCAGTTGCTAGTGTTATTGCGGCGTTACGTGTCACCTGTTTGAAATTCTGAATGTGACATCTCGGCCTATTTTTCTAATAGGATTTTAGCACTTCGCCAGTAAAAATTCCAAAGAATAAATTGATATATAGTTGATTAGACAACACCAAAAATATGAAACGGCGATAGACACCATTTTAAAGTAACCCCGCAAATCGCCTGATGGACCTATCGTTGCTCTCGATTGATATTGAACATTACCTTACCTTTTGAAATTTTCAATAGCGTTAAATTGCATTATAATGAATATTTACACAAAATAATCGTTATATCAGGTAACCAAGAAAGTTCGTGCCGTTTTAATCAATAGGTGATAAATGATACAAAGTGGATCAAACAATACTTTATTCAGAAAGTAATCACCTTCCGTGTCTATTGCCTTTTCCCAGCGATCTTTTTCTATCCTCCTTTTATAAAAGTTTTCCTTTTTGGTATCGCAAAAGTGCTTCAATTCCCCTTCGACGTCTTGTCGATTTTGGAATAGCTGATTTCGTAAATGATTGTATATTGCAATAGAAAAGATGATGGCAAGATGTCTGGGAAATATGGGGATTGAGTAGAAGTTCTCAGCCAAGTCGGAAAATCATTTCCTGGTCGCTCTTGCTGTGTATGGTCTGGGAATTGTCCTGGTGGAAAATAACTCCATCTCTGCTAACCAATGCTGGCTGCTTCTGAGTCAATGCAACTGAAACCCGTTGCAGTTGTTCTGAGTAGATTTCAAATGTAATGGTTTCAGCATTCTGTAGAAACTTTTTAAGTGAACAATCCGGGCCATGGCTTATCAAACACAAAGGGTCATCTTTAGTTGTGGAGGCTTATTGTGACATAACTGGTAATGACAGAACGGACTATCTCGCCAATAAGGGAACCAAGATCACCCAAAAGCCTTTAAACTCTGTCTTTTCACACTTCGAAACTTTGGATAAGTGTTCAAACACCACCTAAAAGAGACTTGTCAATGCTGCCAAGAGCAAATCTTGGGAATACCTTCTTTTCACCAGTGACGTCGTCCCAGATGAAACTCACCAATGAAGGCTTCATTTGCTGAGTTTCCTTCCTGACTGGGCATGACTGTCTGCGTGCACACTTATTTTATTGTAATATTGTTGACTCTCCTGACTATTTTTATAATAGTAGACAACCAATAACGGCTCAACACGTGCACTGCACTTAATAATTTTTGTAACAGAGTACAGAAGTATTGGGAAGTCAGATGACGTAAAGTCAATTGCCTGGTATTTGTTTCATGTTGGGAATACTGGGTTTTGCCGTCAATGGCTTTGAATCTTTTGATGACAACGCTTCGTGTTGTATCCACTTTTCATCGCATGTCAAAATGTAGTTCCTAAATGGTTCGGTTCTGTGGTGTGGTAGCAAATGGTTAACCGCGCGTGTTTGTTGCTCTCAGTTCTTGAGGAAGTTGCTCAGCTTCCATCTTTTTCAAGCCGATGCAAATGGAGCCATTGCGCATGACACAGATACCATTGGCCAATCAGCAAGAAACCATTTGAATCTGAAATGGATCTCTTTTGCGGTTTAAATCAAACGTTAAAAATAATTTTACTCTCACTCAGATTTATGTTTAAGGAATCGTTTTTGCTTCAGGTCTTATGGATGTTTTAATTTTTTATTAAAATCGGGATGCCAGGATTCTGGGTGTGCATCAATACGTCACTGGTTATTTATAAAACTATTTTAAAACTCAAAAACCAACCCGTTTTATGGCCCTACCAGTTGGTGAGAAGATGAAATCTAGAAGAATCTCCAAGAATTAACTCTTTGAGGGATTCACAATAATTCCACCTTACAACATGCTGTCTTCCCTACATGATCAATTGTATTCTTGACCCTAATAGAATTTATCCAAATTATTTCATTCTAAAGGAAGAATCCGTAAAATTTTTCCAAATGATTCTATTCTGAGAGGACCTATAGAACATTTCCAAAGAATTATTTCTAAGGTAAGGACTAATGGAATCTTTCCAAAGGATTCTATTTTACAGAATGGGTCAATAAAATCGTTGCAAAGGCTTCTATCCTTAGAAAAGGACCAAAAGAATCTTCTCTTTCTAAATTTTATAAGAATCCACGGATTCTTCAGAAAGATGGTTTCGTTCAAGGATGGATGATGGTCATTTAAGGGATTCAATGTGTTGTGGGATAAAACCAACACTACACTATTCGGAAATCTCGCAACTCTCAGAAGGTTAAAACTCAAACCAATCCGTTCGATGTCCCTACCTCTTGATGAGAAGATGAAATCTACAAGAATTAACCCTTTGATAGTTTCACACGCATAATTCCGCTTTGCAACCTGCAGTCTTCCCTGCATGACCATTTTTATTCTTGACTAAATGATTCTACTTTAAGGGAAATCTTTCCAAATATCCGCAAAATCTTTCCAAAGGATTTTTTTCTGAGGGAAGGACTCAGGCTTGATCCTGGACCGTCGCTAATAGCCCGTGTGTTGACCCAGCGCGACGTTAATTAAAATACCCTGAGGAAAAGACCTACAGAATCTTTTCAAAGGACTCTAGTGTAAGGTAAGGACCAATCGAATTTTTTCAAAAGATTTTTTATTCTGAAGAAAGAACCAATAGAATCTTTCCAAGGAATTCTATTCGACAGAAGGGGAGAATGGAATCTTTCCAAATGATTCTATTCCAAGGAGAGGACCTACAAAATCGTTCCGAAGAAGGATTCTATTCCAAGGAGAGGACCTACAGAATCATTCCAAAGAAGGATTCTATTCCAAGGAGAAGACCTACAGAATCTTTCCCAAAGGATTCTATTCCAAGGAGAGGACCTACAGAATCGTTCCAAAGAAGGATTCTATTCCAAGGAGAGGACCTAAAGAATCGTTCCAAAGAAGGATTATAGTCTAAGGAAAGGACGAAAAAGGCGCTCAGAGGGCTAAAACTGAGAAACCAACCCGTTCGACACCTCTACCTCTTGGTGAGAAGATGAAATCTACAAGAATAATCGAGAATCAAGAAGAGCGTCTAGAAGCTACCACTCGGGTGCCATAAATTGGCTCCGAGGTCATCTCGACTTAAAGCGAAGTATCAAGAAAGAATGGATAGAAAAGAAAAAAATCCCTCTGGCCATCGCGTCACGGGCGACAGAGTTATTGCCTCGAGGAGGAGGGTCGAATTGTTTCTCCTTCCGAATCGAAAGGAAAAATTCCACCATTTCCAAGCAATTTGATTTCGGAAAGAATCTCGCCGCTGCAGGAATCGATTGCTACACTGTATCCATCCACGCAACTCGACTTCTTACATCCGACTTCAACCCCACCCGCCCCTCCGCATACTGATGGGGAACAATGCCTCGTCTCAGGTGAGGAAGGGAGCTCTCATCTGTCTGGAGAGGTGTGCGAGGAAATGAAGGATGCGGTGCTGTACTTGGGTGTTGCTTTCTAACTTTGCAAGCCGGGGGACTGTGAAATGCAGTGACTCCCAGCTGCATCGCTCTCCTTGGGGGGACGAGAAGAAAGCGCGTTTTCGATAGGGGCGAAAAGAATTTGCTTTTTAGAGAAAAATGCAACCTCAGTTATACCTTCAAAACACGTTTTTATTTAAAACTCGTTGAATTGGATGGTTGTTTTGGGGGTTTAATGGCGCAAGGGCCATGCTGCTTCAGACACAAGACATACAATATCAGGGGCCGCGGTAGCCCGGTTGGAAGAGCAACGGATTAGCAACCGAGTTTACAAAAGGGGCTGGTGCACGTTAAATCTGTCGTGGCCTCAAATATCCCTACGTTGGCATGATGTGAAGAGTGGGCGTTGGTTTGGAGAGTGGGGTGCCAACTCAGGTGTGACATCGTCATCTGACCGTTGTTCATAATTACGTAGTGTTCTCCTCGGATCTTTAACTTCGGGAGTTGATCCCGGACCGTCGCCAATAGTCGTGTTGCTCCAGTGCGACGTTAATTACGATACCTACCTACCGTACAATATCAAGTAATAGACAGAATGAAAGTTTTACTGACACAGAAGAAATACACCCAGGGAGGAATGCATCTGACAATAATCGAACCTGCACCTTCTACAACTCGAAGGTTGCTAGCACAGTGAGCATGCACGCTGAGATACGACGGCCCTGGCGTGGAATTGGTTAATTGTAGATTGAGAAAAGTATGACCAGAGTAATCACTGATAGGTAGGTAGTTAACTAACTTCGCACTGGAGCAACACAACGGGCTATTGGCAACGGTCCGGGATCAATCCAAGGACTCGCCACATCACTCTCAAAAATTCCACGCCAACTTAAGAACATTTGAGGATACCACATATTTACCGTGCACCAACCCCCGTGTACACGACGGTCTTTGGCTTGATCGAGTTTCGAACCCGCAACCCTCCGGTTGCTAATCCGTTGCTCTTCCAACTTGGCTTCCACGGCCCCCTTGATATTCATTTGAAGTGAAAAATTGGTACAAACGAGCCTATGGCAAAATACATAGCAACGTCGCTTATGTACGTCATTGATTGCGTCTGCCTGTGCATATACGAGGGTTGTCCGTAAAATAAGGTTCCCAATGCGCTGCATTCGCGAGGAACGCTGTTACGCGGGATCCGGCGCCACTGGCGTGTACCTTGGTTCCTCCTCTCCCAGTCCCCAACCCGGCAAGCTGTATGCGACGCTCAGTCTTAGCTTGGCAGCCCTTAGAGATGGAGCTCCCACTCGCTTCTCCCGCCAGGTGTGAATTACACTCTGATTCGTTTTTTGTTTGCAAAACACTGCGCCGGTGGACATTCATTCCCAACTGTGTGAAGTCTACGGAGAAAAGTGTATGAGCGTACAACACGTGCGCAAATGGTGCAGAGAATTTAAAGACGGACGTACAGACGTCCATGATGAACAACGTTCCGGACGGCCATCGGTTTCGGACGAAACGATTGCGAAAATGGAAGAAGCGATGCTGAAAGATCGAAGGGTTACGGTTCGAGAGCTCTGCGAGATGATCCCCGATGTCGGCAAGACCTGCATTGACAAAATTTTGACAGACCATTTAGGGTATGCCAAGGTTTGTGCAAGGTGGGTCCCAAGAATGCTCACGGAGGACCACAAACGACAACGCGTTGAAGCGGCCCGCGAATTTCTTCAGGCCTACGAAACTGATGGCGAGAAATTCTTGGACTCCATTGTCACTGGGGACGAGACCTGGGTCCACTACACGACACCGAAAACGAAAGAACAATCCCGTCAGTGGAAACATCCAGAGTCGCCGAAGCCGCGGAAGTTTAAACAAACACCGAGTGCCGGCAAAGTGATGGCCAACGTGTTTTGGGACAGGAATGGGATATTGTTGTGCGAATTCATGCCTGCCGGGACAACAATCAATGCTGACCGCTACTGCGAGACGTTGAAGAACCTTCGCCGCGCGATTCAAAACAAGGAGAGGCATGCTCACGAAGGGAGTGCGTTTCTATCAGGACAACGCTCGTCCGCACACCGCCCCTGTAACCAGCGATCTCATCAACGAATTTGGATGGGATACTATCACACACCCGCCCTACAGCCCGGATATAGCCCCAAGTGACTATCATCTCTTCCCTGAATTGAAAAAACACCTTTCGGAGGCATTTCGGAACCGGAGAGGAGCTGAAAGAAGAGGTTTTAAGCTACCTTCGCGGCGCGGCGGGAGAGTTCTACGACTCAGGCATAAAGAAGATGGTACACCGCATGCAAAAATGCATTGATCTCAACGGCGATTATGTCGAAAAATAGGAAAATGTCTAAGCTTTCCAAAAATGTATTATTCATTGCAAATAAACATGTTTTTCATTGTGAAAAATCATTGGGAACCTTATTTTACGGCATCTCACTTTGTTAGAGGAACTTCGAAATGCAGTAAGTCCTCGCTATATCGCACGTTGGCATGGTATGGAAGTTCGGAGAGTGGGATGCTAGGCCAGGTGTTAACCTCGTCACCTGTATGTGGTTCAAAATTATGAGGTTTTATCCTTGAATCTTTCCCTTCGGGATTGATCCTGGACCGTCGCCAATAGCCCACTGTGTTGCTTCAGTGCGATATTAATTAAAAACCTACCTTGCTATATCGTGCTTTTTGAAGGGACAAGAAGAAACCGCGTTTTTGCTAGGGGCGAAAAGAATTTGCTTATTAGAGAAAAAAAGCGTCAGTGATACATTCTATAACACTTTATTTAAAACTAGCCAGAGTGACCAGAATAATCGCTTTGATATGGCACTGAAGTTCCAGAAAAACTGGTAGACTATAAAGGAAATAAAAAGTAAAGTGAACAATGGGTAGCCTTTTTATGTGGACTGGATCATGTGACTAAAACTAGTAGTAACGTGACACAGACTACGTTCGTCTGCGGGTGGAAACGAACATTCATCGTCTGATTGGTCGACGGGACGAAAGATGCCCATTCGTTGATTCATCATCTGATTGGTCCGCGCGGCATAGTAGTAAACTTTGGCGATTTCGTCATCTTTGTCTCCACTGTATTGAAATGCGCATTTACACATCTATCTTGTCACAATATCGCCAAACGAGGCGATAAGATGCTAAATCGCCAACCAAGTCAACTTTTCACATATCAGTCACGCTACTACTAGTCGACATGTTGGTGACACTTTTTGAAGCTCCTCTCAATAGCAATGCTTATACAGGGTGAGTCTAAATTGTTTTTACAAAATAAGAGGGGTGATAGTACCCATCCAGACAAGCAATAATTACCATGGAACCAGCCAGAAGAATTACCAGGTCCGCATTCCACTCTGAGAGGCAGAAAAGAGTCAAATTAGAATTTCAACATGAACTTACAACAGTGTTGGGAAAGCGAATGAACGATACCAAAAGTTGCACAATCTGATTGATTGATCAGAGAAAAACTTACAGCAAGTGCTCAAAGTGGCGGCCACGCGTGTCGCTGCACAGTTCACACCGGCGAAGGAATGACTGGCGCACTGGAAGATTCCTGGTGTGTTAATTTTGTCTGCGGCAACACCGATTCTCGCTACGAGATCTTCAGCCGAGTCCACAGGCGTTTGGTACACTAAAGATTTCATATGCCTCCAGAAGAAAAAGTCCAGTGGGTTGAGGTCCGGTGAGGCCAAGGCACAGGTCCGCCACGTCCGATCCATCTTGCTTAGGAGATATGCTACGTAGGCAGGTACAAAACGATGTCAGAGGCGATGACTTGTTCATGCTCGACGCGTTTAGACTTTACTCTTTCCTGCCTCTCAGAGTGGAATGCGAGCCTATGTTCCATGGTAATTATTGCTTGTCTGGATGGGTACGATCACCCCTCTTATTTTGTAAAAACAATTTAGACTCACCCTGTATATCACGTCTATGGCATAGACGAGCCTATGCAGAATACATAGAAACGCTACTTATGTACGTCATTAGTTGCGTATATAAAGCGATAGACATCTGGGACTGTTTTCTTCATGAGAATGTCGTCACGATTTAAGCGATTTTATACGAGGTTTAATAGTTGCAGCTCGTGAGATGGATCAGTATTTTGGGGGGTTGAGGAGAAGTTTGGATTTTAACGTAACTACCATTTCAATAGTACCGAAACAACAGGAATTCTGTGAAGACCTGTAACTTGTGATAGCAGTTTGTTCGTAAAAAGACTCAGGGTGAACCTGACCAACGTCGGCTGGGAAGAACCGTTTCACGCGATAGGAATGCAACACTGCCTCAAACAACATCGGAATTCAATGATGGGCCCTCAACAAACACCAGAGAGAGAACTGTGCAACGTTCCCTCGAAGATGTTGGCTTTCGGAGGCGACGCCCAATTCCAATAACTTTGATGAATATTCGACAGACAGCTATGCGAATCATCTGGGCTCGGGAACACCACCATGGGACACTGGATGACTGGAAACGTGGTCTGACGAATCGCGTTTCCAAGTGTTTCGGGCAGATGATAGGATGCGTGTGTGGAGAAAAACCCATGAAGCCATTTATTCAGCATGTAAAGGATTGTATGTGCTGGTGGTGATTCCAAATAGTATGGGATTTGTTTAAATGGCATTCAATGGGACCCCCTGTACGTCTAGAAACGTCTGACCGGTGAATTTTATACGTGTATCTTTTACGAGTTGCATCCCGGGCATGACTAGCGTCCATCATGATGGGTTTGGCCTCTTCCAACAGGACAATGTGCGCCACACAAGTCAAGACATCCCAAATAATGGTTAGAGGAACACTCATCTGATTTTGGGGTCTTGCCATTCCCACTTCTTACCAGGGCCGCGGTAGCCCTGATAGATGAGTAACGATTAGCAACCGGAGAGTTGCGAGTTTGAATCCAAACAAAAGACCGTCGTGTAGTACAAAGGGGTCTAGTGCACGTTAAATGCGTCGTGGCCTCAAATGTCCTCGCGTTGGCGTGGTGTGGAAGTTTGGAGAGAGCGGGGTGCCAGCTCAGGTGTGACCTCGTCATCTGACCGTTTTTCCAAATTACGTGGAGTTATCCTAGGATCTTTCCCTTCGGGAGTTTGATCCCGGACCTTCGCCAATAGCCCGTTGCGTTGCTCCAGTGCAACGTTAATTAAAATACCTACCAGATCTCAACGTTATTGAGCACATCTGGGATGCCATGCAACGTGCTGTGGAACACAGAAATCAAGCACCCATGAATAATACAACAGAATTGTAAACCGTTCTTCTGGAAGTGCGACCAATCGAGTTTCAAGGCGAAATGATCGAGAAATGTTGCAGTTGTCGCAACCTGACCAGACTTTTTGCTGAGAAGCCTTTCGGAGTTGATCCTACACCTTTGCCAGTGGACTGTGTTTATATTATTCGGCGCCGGCGAGGCGCACAAATCTGTTGCGCTTCGAGATGTATATACATTCTTCGGGAGGCGAAAGCAGACGCTCGTGTGATCGGTTCAAGTGTAGAACATTAAAACTTTTGAGGACTATCTATGCTTTTTCGTTTGACATGTCGGGAGCTGTACTGTGCAGTGCTAGATATTACTGCTGTTATTTACATTTAGAAGGTCCATGACTGTCACAGTATGACGTAGCCTGATATTCTTATCTCGTAGTACTGTGCAGTGCTAGATATTACTGCTGTTATTTACATTTAGAAGGTCCATGACTGTCACAGTATGACGTAGCCTGATATTCTTATCTCGTAGTACTGTGCAGTGCTAGATATTACTGCTGTTATTTACATTTAGAAGGTCCATGACTGTCACAGTATGACGTAGCCTGATATTCTTATCTCGTAGTACTGTGCAGTGCTAGATATTACTGCTGTTATTTACATTTAGAAGGTCCATGACTCACAGTATGATGTAGCCTGATATTCTTATCTCGTAGTACTGTGCAGTGCTAGATATTACTGCTGTTATTTATATTACTGAGGCATCAAGCTTCGAGAGTAGGTGAAATAACGGGTCAGCACACACCTTCAAAATGCTTCACAGACACCAGCGTCTTTGCTTGGAGTAAAATTTGCCATAGATTTCTTTTTTCAAACGGATAGCTTTTAGTTCTTCCTAGTTAGGAATCAAAATGCTCAAGTAATCAGGCAGGTCGTTGAATTGACGTCTCACTGGAGCAACACAATCACTCCCAAAGGGAAAGATCCGAGGACATCACCTCGAAAGTTTGAACCATGTTTCAGATGACGGGGTCAACATCTGAGCTTTGAGTATCACGAGAGTAGTGAAGTATTACTTTTATCCCATGGCTAACATAATGACAAAATAATTATATCTATTGATTGAAAGAAGGATAGGAAAGATTATATTTTTTATGAAGCTCAAAACTGGTTAGTAGTCATGCAAGGAAAGCTGCAGATTGCAAAACTGATATACGCGTGTAAGTCCTTCAGAGGTTAATGTCTCAATATAAAGTTATTAACTTCATGCATTTATTTACAATTTTGGGGTTTAGAATCAGTAATTATAAATTTCAGAAGTGGCGGAATAAATAAGGCGAACCAATCGTCCAAGTGGTTTTGACGAGATATCTGATCAATCTTGTCGATAACGAGATATCTCGTCATATTGCCGATTTTTTGCTGATGAAGATATCAAGATCTGCTCAGTTTTCTTCCGACTAGACATCTGACCCATCAACACATGCAGACCAAGAAATGTTATTCTATTGGTGATTCCGTCTGACAAAAGAGACAAGAAAATAGATTTGCAATACACAAAAAAGATCGTTAAAGCATTCCAGAACGTTAAAGGAGACTAATAGTTAATAGATTTCAGATTAGTGAATAGTTAGCAAAAATTCTCGGAAGTTTTTTCCCTGTTGTGATGGATTGATTAAAATCCTTTCGTAGTCATTGTCAGGGATCAGGATCCGAATCTACAGTGGACTACGTTGGAAGCTAAGGTTTAATCAAAAGATTTTGCTGCAAGAATTGTTCAAGGGAAATAAACGATGATTAATTATCATTAGCACTATTAGATATCTATCATGTGAAGGTAATTTCACTTGCCTTTTCTTCCATCTTTATTTCCTACTTAATTTGTTTAACTCATGATGTTGTGCTCGTTCATGCATATTTGATTTAAAAATATCTTTATCTAAAAAAGAATGGATGACCACACACACACTAAAATGAATTTCCCGAATTTGCTACCAACGAAAAGCCTTAATCTTGACACTTCTTGATACACATTATTGATAGCTGCCTGGTTGTTTTTAGTTTTTATGGCGCAAGGGCCATGTTTGGCCAAGCTGCGCCAAACATAAATAAGAAATGTCGTGAAAGGAAAAAAGAGATTAGGGAATAGAATAGTAGGATGAAAGCAGAAAAAGAACGTTTAGGTATACCGCAAGCCCTGTGTTTACTAGACAGTAAACCCCATTGGAAGAAAAAGATCACTATAGTATCTCGGGTTCGTGAAGCCTGTACACACCTAAAAGAGATATGCCCCATTGGGCAATGTTATTGATAGACATTAGAGCCAAACATTTCAAAGGCACTTCTGACATTTTTCATTTGTATAGCACTTGCATTACTTTAAAATGGATTTCTGAAGGTCCCCTTGCCTTTTCGTTTCTTTTGTACTTTTCGCTGTCCAAATATTAAGCTCACATTTCCACTTTATTTCCGTTTTATGTTTGTATTCCGCGTTAAGCTGCAACAATCGAATCGCTACATTCTTTTTGTTTTAATATAGGTATATCCTTAGAGGAAGTGTAAAAGTAGATCGATCAGTGGTGACCTTTTTATGTGCACAGGATCATGTGACCCAAACTAGTAGTAACGTGACCATTAGACGACGTTCGCCTACCGGGTGGAAACGAACATTCATCATCTGATTGGTCTAAGAGACAGGAGAAGACGTCTTTGCATTGAATCGACATCGGATTGGTACACGAGATTGGAGAAGACGCCTATCCATTGATTCATCATCTGATTGGTGCAGTAGTAGACTTTGGGGCGAATTCACCATTCTGTCGCCACTCTATAGAAATGCGCATTCTCAGACCTACCCTGTCATAAGATTTTATATCTCCAAACGAGGCGATAAGATGCCAAATCGGCCAACCAAGTCAATTTTTTCACAGAGCAGTCACGTGACTACCAGTCGACATGTTGGTAACACTTGTCTCATCAGGCACTTGCTCAGTCTACTTATGTTTCACTCTATGGGTATATCAAGGTCACGCTCTTCGTCACCTTATCCTACTACGAGTTGCCATGGCTCAGTGGGTTTGCCTACTACGAGTTGTAGGCCGATCAGGTTCGATTCCTTCCCCGGGAATATTCCTCTTTTCTGTGTGAATTAAACTTTCTTTGTGTGTGACCATTTACTTGACGTTGTTTGGCGCATCTGGACCAATTATAGCTCTTGCGCCTTAAAACCCAACAACCAGTCAACCAGTAACGTTCTCCGCGATCTTTGGGTCGAAATTATTTCCCCACTTCAATTGGGGATTGTGATTCATTCTTGAGAGTAAGGTGTGTTTTTTGGGGGGATTACGCAGAGTTCAAAATAGAATAATCAAGAGACGCAAGATCAATAAGAGAACTGCCCAAAGGTAAAATGGAGGAAAAGGAGACGAAATTATATGAAAAGGAACGGGTAAAACGAAAAGGAGGTCAGATCACTAGGATTCCTCGAGGTTCTAATGCCCGTGTTCACTCTCATATGAAATATCATCTCATCATAGCTCACTCTCATTTGAAATTGTGAATTGTAAACTGCCTACTTAGTCTAAGAGATTATATTTTGTTATTTTCCCCCTACGGCATTACTGATGAAAATCTCACAAAACATTTGCTTTTTTTCACATCTAGTAAATAAGAAAAACCGAGACTCCATCGAATTTAATGAACGATTTATTTTTCGAGCGATTTCTCCTTCAATTGCGGATAATGCTTAATTATTATCCTAAATGGATGATGCTTCGATTAATTCCGAATGGATAAAAACACGAAAAAAGATAATACCATATTTTAAATAGTTTGTACACGGGTGTATAACGACTTCCATCGAAACGAAGGATTTTTTTGCGCTGAAATTATCTTTACTGCGCTATCGTGATTATGATGGCTGCTTTTCGAATTAATATGATCGTTAATATTTTAAATGGCTCTTCCATAAGCAGGGAAAGATCGCGACTAAGATAATGAGATTTCAGATTATTGCTCGGAAGCTGCAACAAATGCAAAAAAGGACCTTCCCATTGATGGGGAATAATTCGATCAAGAGCGGAAGAGGTTTAAACTAATCTTTCCGTACCCCGTTTATTCGCTTAAGTGTTTGCAGAGTTTATAGAAAATGTCTACTTGTTAGAGATTGCATTAAGAAATGATACTTTGCGCAGAAAAGCAAGATGGAAATAATGTTATCGATGAAGTAAAGTTAAAAAGTTTCGCCAAAATTTTATTGATGCAGAGTTTTTCGAAGCTTCCCGTAGAAACTTTGAAGGAGCGTTTATGCTGACACTGCAGACGGACTTCGACATAGCTTAGGTTGGTTGGGTTTTATGGCTCAAGTTTATATTTGGCCCAGCTGCACGAAGTAACGTCAAGTAAATGGATATTCACACAAAGGAAGTTTTAACCATAGAGGAAACACAAAAGTAGAGTGAGCAATGGTAACCTTTTTATGTGCCCTGGATCATGTGATCAAAACTAGTAGTAACGTTTTGTAACTAGTAGGACTCTTAGACTACTTTCTTCTGCAGGGTGGAAACGAATATTGATCATCTGATTGGTCCACGGGAAGGAAGAAGACACCCATCAATTGATTCTTCATCTTATTCCTCCGCGTGACATAATAGTTGACTTTGGCGATTCCACCACTTTTGTCGCCGTTCTATGGAATTGCTTATTCACAGTCATAACAATTGCAACGAGGCGATAAAATTCCAAATCTGTCAACCAAGTAATCGTTTAACAGAGCAGTCACGTTATTGTAAGTCGACATGTTGGTCACACTTTTTGAGGCTCCTCAATAGCAACGTTAAGTCTATACTTACATTTCACGTCTATGGTTTTTACCGACAGAATAGACACCCAGGAAGGAAACAAATCTGACAGGAATTGAACCTGCTACACCTACAACTCACAAGTTGCTAACGCAATGGCAAACCAACTGAGTCATGGCGACTTTCGTTGTATCCTATAGTGGCGCAGGTCGATGCCTGTAACTCACCCTGGCTGTATCTCTTTTGTGTCAGTAAAACTTTCCTTGTGTGTGCATGTCCATTATGATGTTGTCTGTCATGTTTGGCGCAGCTTGGCCAAATATGGCCCTAGCGCCACATTTTCATCACAAACAACGTGGCTTACTTGATAGTGATTTGATGAAGCTACACTAATTGTGGAGTACTCCAATATCAATGTTTTAGTTTCAGCCTTTTCTACGTATGCATTCATTGTATCCACCATCATGTGTGAGGGTTCGGGCTCCAGGATGTGACGGATCAGTAAACCTACAATCGTTTATTTTCTGTTTTTTATACACACATCAAATAGCAAAATATTACTGCTATGTATTTATGATTGTTTTGGCCATAGCAAGAATCGTTGTATAGATGCAATTCTTCAGTGGTTGATGGCGAAGACAAAAGAGGAAAAATTTCGTTCTCTTTGCATTGCTCTACGTATAACCGATACATTTGTGCCACAGATAAATCAGAACTTCAGTAATGCTTTTTTGGCTATCTTTTCCCTTGAGTAATGACTTTTACAAGCCGGAACGTTGGTTATGTGCTGTCTGATATACTCCTTTGTTTCGTCATTACCTCTTAACATGTTTCCCTCTGCTATACGGTGGGCAAATGAAAGAGGGAGTACTCTTTTTTTCAGTGATCACCCTTGCTTTCTTTAGGGTGAGCGAAAAAATATTTAAGTACACAGCAAACAATGTATTCAAATAGACAGACTTAATAGACTTCCGCTGTTTAGCAGGGGTATTTAAAAAGAACTTTCTTGAAATCTGTCTTGGGCTTTGTGTTTTTTGCCTTTGAGCCGCACTGACTTTACCATAACACCTCCTCCTACCTCACAGTCACCACCCATCACATCGCAAGTACCTTTTTAAAGTGACTCCCACTTTACTCCAGCTGATAAAATAAGTGGGCTTAATTCGTTTCCTTAATTCCCTATAATTTGTTTCTCCTAAAAATAGTAATGGACCATGGTAGCCCGTTTGTAAGAGTAACGGATTATCAATCGGAAGGTTGCGAGTTCGAAACTCGGTCCAACCAAAGATTGTCGTGTATACGTGGGATGGTGCACGTTAAATCTGTCGTGGCCTCAAATGTCCTCACGTTGGCTTGGTGTGTAAGCTTGGAGAGTGGGGTGCCAGCTCAGGTATGACCTCGTCATCTGACCGTGGTTCAAAATTGCGTGTTGTCCTCAAATCTTTTCTTTAGGGATTGATCCCGGACCGTCGACAATAGCCCATTGTGTTGCTCCAGTGCGACTTTAATTAATTACCATTACCTAAAAAGGTAATAGCTCGTTGTGTTGCTCCATTTCGACGTTAATTCAACTACTTACCTACCCTACTAAAAAATGTTCTGGTAGTAAATTTCTTAGTTCCTTTATATTGTATGTATATATACACTATATGGACAAAAGTATTTGGACACTTTTCAGAAAAAGTGCTTTATTATTCTATTTAGTAACGGGTAGGCCCTCCTTTTGCTTGTATTACAGCTGTCGAGGCATACTTTCCACAAGTTCTCTGTAAGTCTGGGCAGGAATAGCTCGCCATGCCTCTTGCAAGGCTGTGAGAAGGGATTGTTGTGAAGATGGACGTGCGCGTGGCGGTGTCGTACCCGTCGCTCCAGTTCGTACCACAAGTGCTCGATCGGATCGAGATCGGGGCTCTGAGCAGGCCAGTCAAGCAAATTCACCTCATTTTCAGGAAACCAATCCAGCACACGTTTCGCAGTATGACATGGAGCTCGATCCTGTTGGAAGAAACAACCATCATCGCCGTAGTATTGCCATAGTGTAGGCAAGGCCGAATTATCCAGAACGTCGAGGTACACGCCAGCGTTCATGGTACCAGATACATAAAGCAATGGACCGAGTCCTAACCAGGAAACACAACCTGATTTTCTGCAGTGTCCAAATACTTTTATCCATATAGTGTATATATACAATATGTTGTGGTTTTTTTCAATTCCATGAGAAGAGGTTTACTTCTAAGAAAGTCTGACGAAGTAAATGAATTTACTTCATTCACACACGGAGTTAAGACACACAGTATCCTATTCATTTATGGAGATAATTAAGTCGCGTATAAGAAAAACGACGTTGCAATAACAAAAGGAACAAAGAAATGAAAGATGCATTACAGCTCGTGCTGGAGCGAGTGGTATCTTTTTCGTTGAGACACAAGATCACGATGAAATCTTAATGCGTCCTTCGCGTATGTGAGGTAATCACACTTTCGGCATGCTGTATTAGATTTTGGGTTTCGGATTGTTGTCTAAGATACAGAACACCTTACACTATCAGCACTATTTCGAAGAAACACAATCAGGAATTGTTTGATCGACGCCCAACTGAACAGGCTTGCTTAGATTGTTATCTTCAAGACATCAGACAATCTTGAACAAACTAATTTATTTGGTATATTCTGACCATCGTATGTAGTCTTAAATACTTCATTCGAAGACACTAGTGCGCTTATTCCTTATTGGTTTCATCCACGCGATATGTGTTTCTTATGCATGAAATCGATTAATCGCTAAGTGAGCTGGAAGTTCTCGGACTGTTTGTTCCTAATACCTACATGTTTCCGAATATTTAGAACCGCACATTATCTTTGCTACTCGACGGTAGGTAGGTAGTTGAATTATTGTCTCACTGGAGCAACACAGCAGACTATTGACGATGGTCCGGTAAATCCGAGTCCAATACCTCGTCGGTAATTGATTAACTTCGCACTGGGGCAACACAACGGGCTATTTGTGACGGTCCGGGATCAACCAATTGTTACTTGCATGTATTTTAATTGACAATCCAAGGCAAGAAAGTGAGATGAAAGAAAATAGTTTATTATTAGTACATTATGAATTATTCCATTAATATATTGCATGAGTTTCCTTCAGACCAACATTTTTGGGGGACAATCTTCGTTTAATTATTTGTTTCTTCGGTATTGCCACATAGTAAATTCACATTCAATAAAAATAAATGATGAATTTAATTCTGTATAATTTGAAATTAAAAATTATCGCTTCCTAAAATACCGTAGGATGTTTTACTATATTGTTTGCAAAAATCATATAAGATTTTTAATTTAAAATAAATAAGCATCGTTTGGTAACATGTATAAAAGATGATTTGCTCACACTACTAAAATCAACACGTTGTCATTCCGGATTTCTGAAAGAGAAATAACGAATAATAATAAAATAACAACTATCGTTTGAAGCAATTAATACCTGATGAAAACAACAGGGTGTCTGATAACCATTGGGATTTATGTATTTGTGAATATATATATATATATATATATATATATATATATATATATATTCAACTACTCTCAATTTCGAGTTCTTTATTCATTACCTGCCATTTACTCTTCTGTTAAGTGTCGAAGTAGGTTCCTGTCCTCTTTAAATAAAATACCGATTCCCCTTCCCCTGGAACAAGAAAACAATTCAATCATCGAATCAGACGATATTTCAATCCTTTTTTATTCCCTCCTCAATCCTTTCCCCCCGAAAGTAGTTGGCTCCTTAAAACAAAGCTAGATACACGATTCCGAACACCGGCTTTCGAACACCCTCCCCACCCCACCCCTCAAACCTCTCAAACGATCGAAATTTATGTCTCGTAATTGACAATCCTAGAAACTTTTCAGATCAGACGAAAACAGCGCCCAATTCCCTCCCAGATAACTCTCCCGAAGTTCCTTCCCTTGTATTATAAAAATACACACACTTACTTTTCTCTCTCTCTCTCTTTTATTTTATTTTATTTATTTATTTTTATTCTTTCGTTCGTTCTTTTATTTATGCCGTCACCCTGCCCACCTCCCCCGGGCTAAAAATACTCGCAACAAAATCGCCGCGGATCGATTTTTATTTTCTGCAGACGACTACTGCGCGCGAATATATGTTGCGGCGCGGTGGCAACACAACACACAAAGGAAGCGAAGAAAAATGTCAGTCATTCATTTTATGCATGGAAACGGCCACCGGGCTTTCAGACCTTGACGGCTTTAAACAGTTCGGCCCGCGCTGCCGGATAGCCGTTAAAAATTGTCCGAGGAAGAATTTTTTTAAGGTTCTTCCCACCATCCCCCCACCACGTGGAGTTTTTTATGAGTTTCTCCCCGAGAAAGCAGCGGGATGAGAATGGAGATACGAAAAAAGGAGATAGAATGCGTTTGGCAGGTTTCGGAGAATATGGCGGAGGTTTTTTGTGTTCCCCTTTTTTAGTGGAGAAGGGGGCGGAAAAGAATATTTTTCGAACTTTATCGCTGTTTATTCCGCCTTTACGGAAGGCGTATGGGTAGTAGCCTTTTAAACCAGGGTTGCGCGACTTCTTGATCGATGAAGGCCGGATTGTGGAGAAAGCGGGCCGCGTGTATCGGAAGGTGGAAAGTGATCGAGGTTGGAAGTTGTGGAATATTGCAGTGGCTACGCGTCCGTAGAAGCCGAGAGAGGCCTGCCATCGCCTAGTGCATAAATCCCTTTTAACAACCCCTTGATTCTCAACGCAAAAACAATCAGGGACTGTTAATGCCCCATTATTTCAGCCTAAAATGGTTTCTTATAGGGATTCAAATAGGAAGCGCAAGCGACAGGAGCAGGCCAATCAGAGGTGCCGGCGCTAGCGGTGAAAACGCTCTGATTGGTCTGCTCGTCACTTTGCGCCTTGTGCTTCCTACTTGAATTCAACTTTACTATGATTGGATAATACCGTTTGTCATGCGCAATGACATCGTCATCTGGCTTTTGTTCTAAATGAAGAGGTTTCGTTTTCGGTAATGGTAATTAATTAATGTCGCACAGGAGCAACACAACGGGCTATTGGCGACGGTCCGGGATCAATCCCAAAGGCAAAGATCGAGGACAACACCACGTAATTTTGAACCATGGTCAGAGACAACACCTGAGCTGGCACCCCACTCTCCACTCCAGTTTTTATAAGTTAAATCTTGTTTTATCTTCACCTGAATTCTGGTATAGATATTTGAATGTCTCGAAAAGGTGAACGAATAAAAATTTACTTTCAAAAATATAAGACCGTATTTATTTTAATGTTGAAAAGGTTCTAGCATCGATTTAGTACACTTTACTTGTCATTTTACATAATTTGAATTAAAAATGCCTTTTTATTTCTAATAAGACATTTTATTTCGCTCTTGCTTTTTTCTTGTCCCCCAAGATATGCGATGCATCGAGGCAGTGACATGGCGTCCATGGAAATCCTACATCTCCTAATAAAAAACATCCTTTAAGCCTCAATTGGTTTCTTACTATGATTGGTTAAAGTGTTCTATGCTCTCAATGGATACTTTCAGCACAGACTCTTATTTCTTACCCCACGTTTCCTACTGGGGCAGCATCCAGTTCAAATAATAGGCGCAATGTATCCCTGCGCCTGTTTGTGACGTACTCAATCAAAAAATTAGCTTGGAAGAAATTACGTTTAGTTATAGCTAAAAAGATCTTTGCTTTTATGTTTTAAAACTCGCGAACTTTACGTAAAAACGGCGAATTTACAAAATTCGATTTTGTAAATTCGCAGTTTAAACATCAAAGTTCCTTACATGAGACATTAAAATTTCATTTTATTCCCGTCTTAATATTTAGACTTTTTTCTTTACAAAAACTGTTTTTTCTTTGTAGTTGAATAGAAGCGGAGATGAAGCTATTTGTATAGATCTTGTCAGCTGTTTTATAATTCGTTTTCAAATCTTTGAATTTATTTTTTTCTCTGATTGTTATTTTGAGCAAAAATTGTGCTCGAGCCACGCGATAACTAAAAATATACTCATAATTGAATGAAATTTGATGATATTTATATTCGTTTTGGAGGGCCTGAACTAGGATATAAGAGTTATCCTGAAAGGAAAACTTTAGATTTCAGTGTTGTGGCGTAAGCGAAAATTTCAAAAATTCAGTTTTTCTTCTACATTATTCCCACTATCTCACGAGTGGAAAGGAATATTGCATATCTTTCAGTTCAGATCCTAGGCTTATATATTCTGGAAACTATACAAAATTTTTGGCGAAGGTACTCATAAATTTCTCAGTTTTGAAATGTTTTTCGCTAACGTCATTTCTTTATTTAAATTTTCCAATTTTTGCCGAATTTTTAATAAATTATATACTTTTTAGTGATTTTTTAATTTTATAATGTGTTTTTATAAGTTGGTTTACTTTAAAGAGAAAAATAGAGTAATTTGAAGATTTAAAAAAGGACTTCGAACGTAGTCAGATGCCTCAAGATTCATTTAAATTTAGTCTATATCTACTGTTTAGTGCTCCACCTTTGCAGAATCGGCTTTCACCTCACTTGCCTCATTTATTCTAAATGTTTTTGATTTCTGTTAATGCTTGAATTAAAATATGGCAAGCATGGAAAGTCGTCTTCAAGTCTACGTTCGGGTACTTTGAAAGAGTGAGTACCGCTGGCCCATCTGGAGCATTGGACAATGTCACAATGTTCTTTACTATCTCTCTGTTCCCTCATGTTTCAGGCTTTGTAATAGACAGTTTCCAGACCTGGGTGCAATTGTACTTTTGGGACTCCTTTTCAACTTACAGTGAAAGTGAAACAGTGAGTGCCGTCTACAAGTCTACGTTTGGGTTGCCCATCGATGAAACAGAGAGTGCCGCTGGCCCATCTGGAGCATTGGTCAATGTCACAATGTTCTTTACTATTTCTCTGTTCCCTCATGTTTCAGCCTTTGTAATAGACAGTTTCCAGACCTGGGCGCAATTGTACTTTTTGGACTCCTTTTCAACTTAGGGCTAAGGAAGTTTTTCATTGTGCTGTCTTTGGGGAAAAGAAACAACTGCGAATGGTACGGACTGATAAATTTGTTTAAAGCGAAACAAAAAATATATTTTTGTGATTTTCATCCAATCTTTGAATCCCCAGTTATCAATGTTTAATAAGAAAACAAACTTAATGCTAATGCTAAGAATAATGAAAATGTTAACTAATTAAGAGTTACCAGGGGCTCACCTACTTAGGGGGCTATAGGGCTTAAGCCCCTCCCAGAGCTTGAAAAGCAAAAATACACGTATTTGATTAATTTTTCTGCTCTCTAAAAATCGTGTAGGAAATGTTTTCAACATTTTACCGTTGCTTCAATCAGCAAATATTTATTGAAAATTATTTTCTGACTTTTTTTTATCTTTCTATCGGTTTCGCCTTTAGGTTCGGATCGCGGTAGCCCGATTGATAGAGTAGCGAATTAGCAACCAGAGGGTTGAGAGTTCAAAACTAGGTCCAACCAAAGACCGTCGTGTAGGTGGGGGCTGGTGAATGTTAAGCCGGTCCTGACCTCAAAAGTTTTCACGGTGACGCTGTGTGAAAGTTTGGAGAGTGGGGTGCCAGCTCAGGTGTTGACCTCGTCATCTGAACGTGGTTCAAACAGGCAATGTTGTCCTTGGATCTTTTCCATAGGGATTGAATCCGGACCGTCGCCAATAGCCTATTGTATTGCTCCAGTACAACATTAATTCAACTACTTACCTTTAGTTTCGTGGAAAAAGAAATATAGTTATAGTTCTTTAGGTGGTGCTGGAACTACAGGCATTTTATTTTTTAAATATTTATGACGTGATATTTAGAAAAATAAAACAATTTGCATGAAATTCAAAATTGTTGAGTATTTACTTTAAAAAAAGTATCCCACAGTTTGAAATTGTATGCAAAATGTTTCTCAGATTCATTTGTTCTGATACATTTATAGTGTTTCAAAAACTATATTTTATGTCGAAACTATCTTTATTGTTTTAACACGTGCGAT